>JBBPBX010070714.1:0-18514 GCA_038048925.1 Garcialebias charrua | reverse complement strand
GTGCAGGAGACATGTGAGGACAGAGGGGACGCTGTATGTGCAGGAGACATGTGAGGACAGAGGGGACGCTGTATGTGCAGGAGACATGTGAGGACAGAGGGGACGCTGTATGTGCAGGAGACATGTGAGGACAGAGGGGACACTGTATGTGCAGGAGACATGTGAGGACAGAGGGGACACTGTATGTGCAGGAGACATGTGAGGACAGAGGGGACACTATATGTGCAGGAGACATGTGAGGACAGAGGGGACACTGTATGTGCAGGAGACATGTGAGGACAGAGGGGACACTATATGTGCAGGAGACATGTGAGGACAGAGGGGACACTATATGTGCAGGAGACATGTGAGGACAGAGGGGACACTGTATGTGCAGAAGACATGTGAGGACAGAGGGGACACTATATGTGCAGGAGACATGTGAGGACAGAGGGGACACTATATGTGCAGGAGACATGTGAGGACAGAGGGGACGCTGTATGTGCAGGAGACATGTGAGGACAGAGGGGACGCTATATGTGCAGGAGACATGTGAGGACAGAGGGGACGCTGTATGTGCAGGAGACATGTGAGGACAGAGGGGACGCTGTATGTGCAGGAGACATGTGAGGACAGAGGTGACGCTGTATGTGCAGGAGACATGTGAGGACAGAGGGGACGCTGTGCAGGAGACATGTGAGGACAGAGGTGACGCTGTATGTGCAGGAGACATGTGAGGACAGAGGGGACGCTATATGTGCAGGAGACATGTGAGGACAGAGGGGACGCTATATGTGCAGGAGACATGTGAGGACAGAGGGGACGCTGTATGTGCAGGAGACATGTGAGGACAGAGGTGACGCTGTATGTGCAGGAGACATGTGAGGACAGAGGGGACGCTGTATGTGCAGGAGACATGTGAGGACAGAGGTGACGCTGTATGTGCAGGAGACATGTGAGGACAGAGGGGACGCTATATGTGCAGGAGACATGTGAGGACAGAGGGGACGCTATATGTGCAGGAGACATGTGAGGACAGAGGGGACGCTGTATGTGCAGGAGACATGTGAGGACAGAGGGGACGCTATATGTGCAGGAGACATGTGAGGACAGAGGAGAAACACTGTTGATAATAAAGCAAAGAGCTGTTTTCCACATGTTGACTGTAAAGAATGTAAATCCAGTAAAAGCAGATCTAGAAAAGAGTGTTAATGTTTGAACTGTGTGAGAACGTCAGAGAGATGAGGAGGGGTTTGTTTGGTTTACTCAAATCATGTTTGACTTAGGGAGAAAATATTTTTATCCCTAAACCCAAGAAAATCACAGATTTAATTTCTGTCGCTAAGGAGAATAAAATAAATGATTTTGAGGACAAGGAAGAGGGATGCCCAACATGCCCCTCTGACCATCAACAGCACCGCAGTGGAGAGAGTGGACAGCACCAAGTTCCTGGGAGTGCACGTCTCAAAGGACCTGTCCTGGAGCAGGAACACTGCAGCACTGGCAAGAAGGCTCACCAGCGTCTCTACTTTCTCCGCAAGCTGAAAAGGGCTGGAGCTTCAACCCCCATCATGTGCACCTTCTACAGAGGTGCCATAGAAAGTGTCCTGACCAGCTGCATCACTGTGTGGTTTGGTGCATGTACTGCATCCTGCCGCAAGAGCCTCCAGCGCATTGTGAGAGCAGCTGAGAAGATCGTCGGCACCTCCTTGCCCTCACTGCAGGACTTACACAGCAAACGCCTCACTCGGAAAGCCCACTGCATGGCAGGTGATCCCACACACCCACTACACAGCTGCTTCAGACTGCTGCCATCAGGGAGGAGACTGAGGAGTCTCCAGGCTCGAACCAGCAGACTGAGAGACAGCTCTGTTCATCAGGCAGTCAGAATGCTAAACACTCTGCCTGCTCTGCCTCCCCTCCCATTTGAACTGCCTTAACACAAAAAACTTTCTCACACATTACCACTCAACAAAGTTTTTAACACTGGACTCTGTGTCATCAAACGGGTTGTTCACTAAACTCTCGGTCATGTGTTCATTCAGTTTGCACTACTTCTCATATTTGCACTAATGTTTGTATTACATTACTGCCTATAGTCATACTACTGTTTACATTCACTGTTTACATTTATTAATACTGTTTACATTTATTACTACTGTTTACATTTACACTACTTTTATCTACACTACTGCAGATACATATACAGCATTCTCTGACTAGCCTTATCTAAGGATGCCAAATGTGCCTTATGTGCCTTACTTCATATGCCACTTTGCCTCTATACCAACATCAACTACCTCATACATATACTGTGTACATCAACTTATATGCTGCTGTGCCACTCTTTGCAAATGTCAACGCTAGAAACTTCAGTTTATTTTATAGATTTACGTTTTTATACTTTTCATACTACTGTACTATGCAAAAACTCAGGACAGTATTACACTTTTATTATTTCATTTTATGCTTATGTTCATTGGGTGTTTGGTGTTTCAGTGTTGGTGTAAATTTTCATACTTTTATACTATTATGAAAAAACTCAGGACAGTATTACACTTTTTTACTATTTTATGCTTATGTTTATTAAATGTTTTAGTGTTTAGTGTTTAGATGGTTACTGTTGCACCGAGGGACTGAGAGAAACGCAATTTCGGTCCTGTGTATGTCCTGTACATATTGCAGTTCTGACAATAAAGTTGACTTTGACTTTGACTTTGAGCGTTTCAGGGGTGAATATCAGAGCAGCTCAGGCGACCAGATAATGTCCGGTTAAGGAGACGCTGATTGGCTTTCCATCCAAATCCCTCGCCAGTCATTCATCAGTAATGAGGCTTTTCATTCTTTAATGAGTCAGTTAGAGTAGGAGCCAAAATAAAATTGACTTCTGTGACATCACAGAAAACTTAAATAAAGTTTGTACATGTTTGAAAGCATCTTGATAAATCTGTTCAAGAGGCATGCTGTTGTTCCCTGCTGATCAGAAACATGCCTTTAATTTCAGGAAGATTTTCTGGCAGCTCACTCTGCTATTTGCTGCAAATTATCTGTTTCTATCTGTTGTTTCTGGACCCAGCTTCTGTTTCCCATGGAAGCATCAATTTATCTTCAAAGGGGGGCTGCAGCCACCCTCAGGCCAACTCAAACTGCAGTTGAGCCACCTCATCAGATTTGTTTGCTTCTGTTTCCCATGACAGCATCCATTCATCTTCACAGGGGGGCTGAAGCCCCCCTCAGGCCAACTCAAACTGCAGTTGGGCCACCTCATATGATGTGTTTGCCCATCTAATTTTTGACGCTTCATGGTCTGAGACTTTTCTGCACCATTCATATTATTGTCATTATTTTCAGATCTGGATATGATGGTTGTCAAGAACATAATAACTGATGTAATTGATCCGTTCACTTACATTTGTAATCTGTCTTTCACTACGGGCACATTTCCTGATAAAATGAAAGTAGCTAAAGTGATCCCTATTTTCAAATGCGGTGATAGGGGCAACTTTAGCAATTACAGACCAATATCATTGCTCCCACAATTCTCAAAAATTCTTGAAATTTTTTTTCAATCAGATTAGACGATTTTCTTGAAAAGTACAACATTCTAAGTGATAGTCAGTATGGGTTTCGAACACAATATTCAACATCTATGGCTTTAATGGAATTTATACCATACCATACCATACCATACTATTTTATTTATAAAGCACTTTAAACAGGAACAAGTCCACACAAAGTGCTGGACAAACAAACACGCAACAGGCAACACAGACAATGAAGTACAACACGAAAAACATAAAAACATTGCAGATCATAAATAAAACGATCCAATACAAATCAGCTGGCATTGAAAGCGATGGAGTAGTAGTGAGTTTTTAACCGGGATTTGAAAACCGAGAGGGAGGGGGCCTGTTTGATGAGCAGCGGTAACTCGTTCCAGAGTCTTGGGCCTGCTACAGAGAAAGCCCTGTCACCCCTGCGCTTAAGGCGAGTTTCTGGAACTATTAAGAGTACCTGATCCTCTGACCTCAAAGCACGTGGAGGGACATATGGGTGTATCAGATCCGAGAGATAGGCGGGGGCGAGACTGTTCAGCGATTTGTAGACATACATGAGAATTTTGAATTGGATTCGAAGATGAACCGGTAGCCAGTGAAGGGAGGCCAAGACTGCCTGATTATAGAACAAATCACCACAACCGTTGACAACAAACAACATTGTATAAGTTTATTCATTGATTTAAGGAAGGCTTTTGACACTATTGATCACAAAATTCTCATTAATAAATGGGACAAGTATGGCGTTAGAGGACCTGCACTTGAATGGATAAGCAGCTATCTAAAAGATAGAGAACAATTTGTTCAGATAGAGGAAAATAGATCAAACTTTTGTAAAATCACATGTGGAGTCCCACAGGGTTCAATACTTGGTCCAAAATTGTTTAATTTATATGTAAATGATTTAGTGATGGTGTCTGGACTTCTAAAATGTATACTTTTTGCTGACGATACTACCTTTTTTTATTCTGGTAATGATTTAAACCAAATGTCTGAATGTTTAAATATGGAATTTGTTAAATTACAAAACTGGTTCAAATTAAACAAACTATCATTAAACTTAGATAAAACTAATTACATGTTATTTAGTAAAAAAACAAAAACTACGGGTTTTTCTCTAAACATTGATGATGTTGAAATAACCAGAGCAAGTGAAATGAAATTCTTGGGAGTGGTGATAGATGATAAGCTCACTTGGAAACAGCAAATTAACTTGGTTAAAACTAAGATATCTAGATCCACAGGTGTGTTGTATAAAGTAAGGGATTTGTTGAATGAAAGAGCGTTATATTTGCTCTATAATGCCATAGTTCAAAAAGGCGTTCAATTCAAGATCAATTGGACTTTATTTGTAACAGAAGACGTTTCGCTTCTCATCCGAGGCGCTTTATCAATTCAATGCCATAGTTGCCATTCAATGCCATAGTTGTTCCGCACTTGATTTACTGTATAGAGGTTCAGGGAAAGGCATGTACCTTGACAAACCCTATATTTATTTTACAAAAAAGAGCAGTGAGAACTATTGCGGGAAAACCTTACTGCCATCCTTCGAATATATTGTTTAAGCAACTTAGGTTGCTTAAGTTTTATGATTTGGTAAATTACAACATTTTGTTGGTAATGTATAGAGCTCATAAAAATTCATTGCCTCCAAATGTTCAAGTACATTTTGTAAAAAGAATGAGCTGTTACAACCTGAAAGGAATGGAGATTTTTGCAAAGCCAAAATACAGAACAAGTTTGAAAGGACGGTGTGTATCAATCCAAGGTGTTTACTTGTGGAATAGTTTAGAAAATGAAATTAAAACTAGTACTAACTCACTTACAGTCTTTAAAAAATTATTAAAGCTAATATGTTAATTAGATACTAAATACTCAAATTGTCAAATTGTACTAAAACTTAAATGTGTATTCAAATCATGTAAATAGCTTAAATTTTGTATCATTGTTGAGTGGCTTGGAAATTTGTATATTTGATTGAGTTATTTTTATTGATCTCACTTTTTTTGTTATTATTATAGAAATAAGGGGCAGGTAAAATAAGATTGTTTTTCTTCTCCCTGTCTCCTTTCATTTTATGTTTTTTTTTTTCTTTTTCATTTGATTGTTAAAATGGAGGAGATCCAGAGGAAGATCCAGGACGCGCTGGAGGGACTATGTTTCTCGGCTGGCCTGGGAACGCCTTGGGATTCCCCCGGAGGAGCTGCTCCAAGTGGCTGGGGAGAGGGAAGTCTGGGCCTCCCTACTTAGGCTGCTACCCCCGCGACCCGACCCCGGATAAGTGGAAGAAGATGGATGGATGGATGGATGTTAAAATGTAAAATAAATTTTTCTTTACAAAATGTGAAATGAACAAATAAATAAAATTAAAAAAATCTCAGACTATCTGGAATCACTGAATCTTGTGAACACATCTGGGTCTGCCCATCACTGCAACTTTCATTGTTTTGGGGTTCTGAATGATCGTGTTTTCATTAATGTTTCTCATGGTTCAATTATGGGGGCTAATTGTCACACTGTTAACTCCTGTAGTTACACATAAGTGACAAAAAACTCAAGAAAATGTCTGATAATAATGTTGTTATTGCTCTCAGTGATTCAGCCCAACCCAGGACCCCCCACTAACTATTGTACACCAGATGACTTTAAAAACAAGTCAGGTCTTCATTTCCTACATCTAAACGCTCATAGCCTTCTAAAAAAACTTGATACCTTGAATATTCTGGTCAGTTCTTCTGGGGCAGATGTAATCATCATCTCTGAAAATTGGCTCCAAAAAAAAACTGTTCTGAAAGATGCTCTGGTAATCAATGGATTTAAGATCTATCGCTGTGACCATCAAAAAAGGTGGTTGGAGTCGCTATTTACATCAGAGATTCTTTGGCTGCCAGTATTGTGTCTGCAAAAACAATCCCAAACCAGTTTGAGGCCTTTGCTGCAAACATCAATTTGAATGGAGGCCAGATCTTAATTGTAGTGGGTTGTTGTCGTCCCCCCTCCGCAACACCTGAGGCTCTGTCCTCCCCGACAGAATTCCTAGGAAATTTAAAATTCAAAGATAATTTTTTGACAGGAGATTTCAACATTGACTGGGATAAGTCGACCCCCCTCTGTGATAAATTCAAGGAATGTTGCCTATCACTCAATCTAACCCAACTTATTGACTCTCCCACTAGACCAAACAAAAACTGTCCTGAAAAATCTTCCATCCTACACCTGTTTCTATCAAATACGCCTGACAAATTCCTGGGTACAGATGTATTTATTGACATTTTGAATGATCATTGTGTGATAGCGGCTCTTAGAGCCATTAAACTTTCACCTTTTAAGCCCAGAATAATTAAAAAAAGGGACTTGAAACGTTTTTGTGAACAATCATTCCTCTGGGATCTATCCCACTTTGGTAGGCAACATATTCTATTAACCAACTATATGAACACCGCTTGGAACTATTTTCATAATAGTTTCATTTATTTTGTGAACAAACACGTTCCTTTCCACCAGTTCAGGATGAAGGGACGTGGCAACCCCTGGTTTACTCCTGAACTAGCTGATCTCCTGCACAAGAGGGACCATCTTTGGGCTACAGCGAGAAAATCAGGCTCAGACACTGATTGGTTGAATTTTCGGCAGCTGAGGAATAAATGCACATCTGCCATCAAAGCTGAAAAACATAACTATTTCTTATCTCAGACCTCCAAAAATCTAAACGACCCTGAAAAATTCTGGAAAACCATCAAATCTCTCTCAGGCATCCCCCAATCATCTGACTTCCCATCACAACTTCTCGTTGACTCTCTTCCTATGTCAAATAAGCACGAGATCCTGAACTGTTTCAACAAATATTTTGTTGATTCTAGTTCATTATTTGACACAGTTACTAATGGAAATTCAGCCACTTCATCTAATAACCAAACTTCTACAAATCAAATCCCTCCTACAAGTCAATCTTCAGTTAATCACACCTTCTCTTTTTCTCCGTTCTCAGTCAGTGAGGTAAATAAACTGTTAAAAGATCTTGATCCTAAAAAATCTGCAGGTCCAGATGAACTTCCACCTTATTTCTTAAGGCTGGCTGCTCATATCATCACAGTCCCTGTGACCCACATCTTTAATCTGTCCATAAGCCAAAACTCCATTCCGGATGCTTGGAAAACAGCCTTTGTTCTTCCTTTGCTGAAGGGAGGTGACCCCACCTCACTGAACAACTATCGACCAATCTCTAAACTCTGCATTTTAGCCAAGGTTCTAGAAAAACTGATAAACTCTCAAATCAAAAATTATCTGGACTCATTTAACATCTTACCTCTCCATCAATCTGGTTTCAGGAAAAAACATAGCACAACGACTGCTTCTCTGAATGTTCTTAATGACATTGTTGAAGCATTGGATGCTAAGGATTATTGTACTGCACTTTTCTTAGACCTGTCAAAAGCTTTTGACACAGTGCATCATAACATCTTGTGTCATAAGCTTTCAGAAATTTGTTTCTCGGATCACACCATTGGTTGGTTTTCTAATTATCTTTCCAATCTGAGGCAATGTGTTCAACATAACGGTACTTGGTCCAGTTATTTAACAGTTAAAAAGGGTGTACCACAAGGCTCAGTCTTAGGACCAACACTCTTTACAAGCTACATAGGTAATGTAGGTCAGAGCATCCCTGATACATCCTTAAATTTCTATGCTGATGACAGTTGTTTATTGTCGAGCTAAAACAGTTGCTAAGGCTTTGCAGCTTTTGCAATCTGCTTTTGACATCATCCAGTCAGATTTGTTCTGTCTCAAACTTGTTCTAAATGCTGATAAAACCAAAGGGATGCTTTTTTCAAACAGCAAGTCAGTCCCAGCAGTTCTTCTGATTTTATCCTCAAATTGTGTCCCTATTGAGTTTGTTGATTCCTATACTGTAAATATTTGGGTATCCTTGTTGATTCACATCTCTCTTTTAAACTCCACGTAGAAAACCTAGTAAAGAAACTGAAAGTTAAACTGGGTTTCTTTTTCAGAAACAGATCATGTCTAACTCTGAATGTTAGGAAACGCCTTGTAACTGTGACTTTCCTTCCCTCCATTGATTACGGTGACATTATCTACATGAATGCTCCTACAAGCACCCTGGAGATGTTCATCATTAACTCCACACAGACTCTTCCACTGGTACATTTTCATCTTTAAATCACTTCTTGATTGGCTGCCTTCATACATCTCCTCCTACATGTCTTTGTGTGAGTGCAGCTACAGCGTGTGCTCTCAGGACATGGATACCTGCAGTGTTACTTCAGTAAGAACTGAGCTTGGCAAAAGGGCCTTCTTTTACTCTGCTACTGTTTCCTGGAATATCTTACAAAAAGATCTGAAGCTCTTGACCTTGACCTCTCTAAATGGTTTTAAGAATCTGTTTGAATCCTGGCAAAAACCAATGCAGACATGTTCCTGTTTTTGATTTTCTACATCTGCCTTATAATCCATCTGTTTTGCTTCTTTGATATCTTTCTTTTAACTTGTTGAAAAAATCTGTATATCTCTCTTGTTTGTCTATTGTTGATTGTTCAAGGAAAATCTACTGTTACTGTTGTCATCATTCTTTAGTTTGTAGACAGGTCTCTCTTGTAAATGAGTCCTCGAGGCTCAATGAGATTAACCTGACTAAATAAATGTTGAATGAATTTAAAAAAAAACCTGCACTGTGTGCCTTGCATTTAAAAACACCGCTAAGCAGAGAGGAACATTAATTGGTGCTTGGTGTGACATTTCTCTGGACTCCGTCTAGTTGGTGAATATTTGTGAAGGAGTCGCCAAAGTATTTCTTGGCATTCGCGGTGGTTCTCACCCTCCTCACTTTAGATGCAGAGGTGCACGGCCCTGCTGCTTGACTTTTAACATGTTCAAACATTTTGTGTGACATCCTCTCTCTCAAAAGCACCGAAGAACAGCAGCTCCGAGCTCAGACTGTTCCCTTTCAGTCATGTTCTCTCGGTGCAACATATGCTATGGGAATTGCGCCCCCGCACGATTACCTGAAGGAATACATTCACACCTTAACGGCAAGGGCGTCTGCGTAGCGCCAGAGGCCCCGCCCTCTGGGTACTTAAACCGCTGACGCCCATCCAACTTTCTCTTATTGTCCTTCATCTCGCTTAAACCTGAACTACCTCTCTTCGCGGGACTTCTCTGTTGCTTCATAGCTCAACTAGAGGTGAGCTTGCTCCCTACACAGAGCGTACGGATAATTATTCCTGCGTACTGCCGGGCTAGCGAAAGCTAGTCCGGCACATTTTCTCTTAACCCCAAAGTTTTTTCTCCTCCTCTCTACGCAGACTGCTTCGCTCGACGGCGCTAACTGCGTAACAACCACTACCCCTGCTAACTCGTAGTGGGCTAGCCAGCGAAAGCGATGCGACGGAGGGGACGTCTCAGAATAAAAGGAAAAGGATTCTGGAAGGTCTCGCTCGCCTTATCTCGGACATGCCTCCGGAGAAAGGAAAGCGAAAGACAAGATTTCCAAGGAAAACCAGTAGGACGGCGAGCCCAACTTCACGCGCCTGTCCTAGCGGATGCGGTTTCTCCCTCGCAGTGACGGAAACCCACGAGGCCTGTCCCGTTTGCTTGGGAATGTTACACGCAAAAATGGCACTGGATGTGCCCGACTCTTGCCCACACTGCAGCCAGATGCTGGAGGCGGTGAGGAGGCACCGGGCTTACTTTGTCGCCAAGGCCATGGGCACCGCCGCAGCGCCAGCGGACCCAGACACCACCGAGCCCCTCACTCCCACGCCGGAGCTCGAGAACATGGCTCTGCACGACAGCACACGAGTCTAATGGGGTGACAGCCCTGATGTGCTGGCTTCTATGGTGGACTTAACAGTGGAATTCAACACTCGAGGCATGATGAACGAGGTCTTGATTTCAGCCTCAGGCGAATTTTCCGCGGAGGATGCAGACGTCGAGTATGAGGAACAGGGAAAAGATCTCTCCCGCACCCCGGTACCTGTGCTCCCGGAAACTGATTTTTCCATCCTTGCTCTGTTCGACCAGTGTCACAGAGCAACGGACGCGCTACAGATCCCATGGCCAGAGCCTCCGCCTCACCAACAGGCCACAAAGCTGGCAGGAAACTATTTTTACTCAAAGAAGCAGGCCGCCACAAGGCAAGGGATGCCCGTGTTCCCGGACTTTATCACAGAGCTGATTCGCACCTGGGCTCAGCCCCGAGCTCCCATGCTCTTACCACTCTCGCAGTTTCTCAACATGGACGGGATGGATGAGGTGGGAATTGCCAACGTGCCTCAAATTGAGGACACGCTGGCGTCTCACCTGGCTCCCAAGTCATCTGGGACAGAACCAACTCTCTCCAGCAAAGCTTGTAGAGCTTCAGATTCTCTGCTCGAAAAATGCTACAGAGCTCAGGGACTCGCGGCGCATGTGATGAACGCGTCCGCGTTGATGCATGCTTACCTGGCTTAAAAACTGAAACAGCTCCAGGTAACGACGGACAAGCAAGCTTCTGCTGACTTGCTGGACGAAGTCCGCAGGGCAACAGACTTTGTGCTCCGCATGATGGGGACAGCCGCTGTTGCTCAGGGCAGAGGCATGGCTGAAGTGGTCATTGCGGCCGTGGTTTAGTGGTAATGGCAGTCGTCTCCCGATCGGAAAGTTGGCGGTTCGACTCCCGGGACCCGCACCATGTGTCGTTGTGTCCTTGGGCAAGACACTTAACCCTGAGTTGCTCCCGGTAGGACTTGAAAGCACCTTGCATGGTAGTCTGCCGCCACCGGTTTATGAATGTGTGTAGCATTCAATATATGTGTAGCACTTTGAGATTTTCAGTAATGAAAAGTGTGTTATAAATTGAATTAATTATTATTATTATTATCGCAATACGCCATCTATGGATGACCTTCACTGACCTTCCCGAGGGACAAAAGGTGCCTTTTCTCCACCACTTGATAGAACCGACGGGATTGTTTGGGAAAGCTCTGGATCGAATTCAGACCAAGCTGGACCAGAGGCGCAAACAGGCTGAAGCTCTCCGGGTGAGCATTCCCAGGAGAACCTTCATGCCCCCCAGGGAGTCAGCTGGAGGCAGACCTGCGCAACCTCGACACCGCTCAGCAACGCATGCCCTACCGCAAAAGCGACCGGCATACGAGGACGAGCACCGGCAGAATCTGCCGCCTGGCCCACCTCGGACCGAACACGCATGGAGCAAAAACAGCTTTGTTCCTCGCCAGGCAGTCAGACAGAAAAGGGCCTCCTCGGTGAACCGGGACACCAGACAAAAGCGTGCCTGATGAACCAGGTTCACGTCTTGATTTACACGATCACCCGCCCAACGGTACAGGAAATGATCTTTTCATGTCCAGACTTTATTTGTAGCACGGTACAAAAAGCTGGTAACTCTGTTGCATGCACAAATCATGTTTTTCCTGCTGTGAGTGACATAAAGTCATATATGTCGTTACACATAAGCACGAATAAAGCTCAAAAAACAGCCCCTCTCTGTTTTATTGACTCTCAAAAAAACAACAANCCTGGCCCACCTCGGACCGAACACGCATGGAGCAAAAACAGCTTTGTTCCTCGCCAGGCAGTCAGACAGAAAAGGGCCTCCTCGGTGAACCGGGACACCAGACAAAAGCGTGCCTGATGAACCAGGTTCACGTCTTGATTTTACACGATCACCCGCCCACGTGGTACAGGAAATGATCTTTTCATGTCCAGACTTTATTTGTAGCACGGTACAAAAAGCTGGTAACTCTGTTGCATGCACAAATCATGTTTTTCCTGCTGTGAGTGACATAAAGTCATATATGTCGTTATACATAAGCACGAATAAAGCTAAAAAAAACAGCCCCTCTCTGTTTTATTGACTCAAACAAAAATAAAAACAACAACAAACACAATAACTTCAGCAGAACGGGTCCATCTGGCCTGCTAGCCGACATAAAGGGAGTGCGCCATTTCCCCTCCCCCTCCCCTCACGTCTCACGGGGTGTTAGCCCAATCAATGAGCCCTAGCAGTGTGCCTCTGCTCCGTTTGTAGCAGACAGGCACAGAGGCGTCTGCAAGCAGGCCCCGCACCCCTCACAAAGATAGGTGAGGTAGGTCACGTGCTCCAGTTCCGGCTCCATTGTGAACAACGGGGCGGACAATACACTAACCAAGCAAACACGTGACATGTCCGCGCCCCAGGGATGTACGTCAATGGAATCTAATGATGGCGGGGCATGGCAGAAGCTCACAGGCCACCACAAGCTTCACATATTCACAAAGGCGATTGTGATCGAACTGCTGTGTGTGTAAACAAACCAGGGCTGAATCAGATTCCTCTTCCTGTTAATCGAAGGGAACTGAGCTCTTTGTCACCAACTAATTTTAAGTCTGCCAAGCACAAAGGATCGTCTCCACGTTCTCACGTTGCAACTGTCTCTTTATCATTGATGGGCGACAAGCAATGTCCAAGCAGTGATCCGGCAGCACGTGACCTTTCTCACTGTGCTGGTTCAGCTCTGCTCTTAAACAATATCCTCCCACCGGGTGAAACACAGACCCCGGGCGGTTTGTCTGGCTCCAACGCTCTATTAAGGCCGGAGACCAGTAAACCAGACCACACCAGGAAACGGGTTGGGGTCAGGAGATCTGCACACTTACAAAACTCGCAGCTCCTCAGTCACATGATTCCAAACAAAAGGGGGAAAAACAGACATTCTGTTCCACTTTTGTCTAATAATGATAACAGATTGCCTCTGCCCTCGAACACACTTGATCAGAGTAGTATGGCGGCACATCTGCAAAAAGGCCAGCTCCTTAACATTGTTGACCCTCAAGGGATCACAGAATCCAGGGCCCTGGGAAGACAACTGGTTCCACCACCTGCTCTTCTTCAGGGACACACTATGTCACTAGAAGAAGGAGTCTCGCCGTTTAGGCTGGGAGCTGTAAAAAATTTCAGCTTGGTGACAGAAAGGAACAAACTGGTGACATCAGGCCTGCCGGAAAATGTGGTAAAAAACCATTCAACATGCCCGAGCTGTATCAACACAGTCTCTTTACATACAAAAATGGCATATTTTTGAAGCTTGGTGCACAGAAAGGAATAGTATTTCCTATTCATGTGGCCTGGCTCAGCTCCTGATTTTCCTTCAGGACTTACTGGAAAAAGGTTGTTGCTTCTCAACAATTAAGGTGTTCCTATCAGCAATTTCAGCCTGTCACAAAGGCTGGGGAAACAGGACGCCTGGCGCGTATCCAATTATAATAAGATTTATGAAGGGCGTGCTAAGAAGGAGACCACCCAGCAGGATCCTGACCCCTGGTTGGGATCTTAGTCTGTCTTGGGAGCTCTCTGTGATCATCCATTCGAGCCACTGAGTGAGATTAAGAGATTATCTTATAAAACTGCTCTACTCTTGGCCCTTTACTCGGCGAAATGCGTGGGTAACCTCCATGCCTTGTCTGTACATCCAATGTAGACTAGATTTGCCCCTGACGGGTCAAAGGTCACCCTAAGGCCTAATCCCGCATATCCCAAGGTCTTGACTTTAAACCCTAGAAGTCTGGACTTTGATCTATCATCTTTTCCACCTGCTCCTGTACTCACTCAGGAACAGGAAAGGCTGAAGGCTCTCTGCCCCGTGAGAGCTTTGCATACTTACTTACAGAGAACAGCCGAATGGAGAAGAACAAATCCAACTGTTTGTGTGCTTTGCAGCACCTGCTACCGGAAAGGCCCTATCAAAGCAACGCCTCTCACACTGGGTGACTGAGGCCATAAAATGGGCGTACAGTAGCAAAGGTCAACAGGTGCACTCTGGAGTGCACGCTCACTCTACTTGGGGCTTGGCCACTTCGTGGTCACTGTTCAAGGGTGTACCAGTTGCAGACATTTGTGCTGCGGTGAACTGGAGCTCAATAAACACTTTTGCAAAGCATTACAGTTTGGATGTTACTGCGTGTGATGTCACTCAGGCTGTTCTTTCTAACACACAGTAGAAAGTAGCCTTGAGATGCCTGCTGGTCAAGGGCAGACGTTCACACTAGCATGCATTTTACTGAGCATTTCAAGGGCGTGAATGAATTACGTTCCCATAGCATATGTTGCACCGAGAGAACATGACTGAAAGGGAACTGAAAGTTATGCACCATAACTCATGTTCCCTGAAGGAAGGGAACGAGGTGCAACATATCTGGCCCTTTCAATGCTGAAAGCTCGGTGAAGTGCATTTTGGAGAATGATGAATGGGCGTCAGCGGCTTAAGTACCCAGAGGGCGGGGCCTCTGGCGCAACGCTGACGCCCTTGCCGTAAAGGCGTGAATGTATTCCTTCAGGTAATCGTGCGGGGGCGTAATTCCCATAGCATATGTTGCACCTCGTTCCCTTCCTTCAGGGAACATGAGTTATGGTGCATAACTTTCAGTCTCAACACCTGCAGTGGAACTCTCCTCTCACAGAAAACACAATGTCAGGTCTTAAAACGACTTTAATGGAAAATAATCTTATCTGAATGCTGGTGAAGATTCTCAGTCGTCCAGGACATGATAAAATCAAAAAAGGCGTTCAATACAAGATCAACTGGACTTTATTTGTTGCAGAAAACGTTTTGACTTCTGTCCAGAAGTCTTTTTCAATTCTGAATGAATGGAAGCTGTGAGACCGAGAAGTTTTATACAGGCTGACATGCCACGCACCAACATATGAATCTTATCTGAAGAACTGGTTCAAAGCTGCCCTTCAAAAGTCGATCCCAACAGATTCAATCATGTGCAAGTGGGAGAATACAGTTTTGGAAGTAGAGCTGGTTGATACGATTCACTTTGTGGATCCAGGTTTATCTGAATCTCTCAGTGAAGTAACCCGGGTCACTTGAGTCACTTGAGTCATTCACGCTGCTCGACCAGTCGTCACCTAGTCATCAACAGTCACAGCCAAGAGACGCACCTTTAGGAGCCGAAGTCTAGAACTCCTTTCTCAGGTAATTTGCTCCAGGGCCACAAAGACAAGCCCCTCTTTAAGTTGTCTCTGAGTGTTCATGAATAATCCACTATAACAAAGTCACTATTACAACTTATTATTGGTAAAGAATCCACAATATAACGTGCAGCAGCAACCATGCATACTGCAGGAGGCGTTGACGCTGCAGCAGACTGAAGCCATGACGCTGGCTCACATGATGGTGTCTGCTCCATCACTTCTCACATGATGGTGTCTGCTCCTTCACTTCTCACATGATGGTGTCTGCTCCATCACTTCTCACATGATGGTGTCTGCTCCATCACTTCTCACATGATGGTGTCTGCTCCATCACTTCTCACATGATGGTGTCTGCTCCATCACTTCTCACATGATGGTGTCTGCTCCGTCACTTCTCACATGATGGTGTCTGCTCCATCACTTCTCACATGATGGTGTCTGCTCCATCACTTCTCACATGATGGTGTCTGCTCCGTCACTTCTCACATGATGGTGTCTGCTCCGTCACTTCTCACATGATGGTGTCTGCTCCATCACTTCTCACATGATGGTGTCTGCTCCATCACTTCTCACATGATGGTGTCTGCTCCATCACTTCTCACATGATGGTGTCTGCTCCATCACTTCTCACATGATGGTGTCTGCTCCATCACTTCTCACATGATGGTGTCTGCTCCATCACTTCTCACATGATGGTGTCTGCTCCATCACTTCTCACATGATGGTGTCTGCTCCGTCACTTCTCACATGATGGTGTCTGCTCCATCACTTCTCACATGATGGTGTCTGCTCCGTCACTTCTCACATGATGGTGTCTGCTCCGTCACTTCTCACATGATGGTGTCTGCTCCATCACTTCTCACATGATGGTGTCTGCTCCGTCACTTCTCACATGATGGTGTCTGCTCCATCACTTCTCACATGATGGTGTCTGCTCCATCACTTCTCACATGATGGTGTCTGCTCCATCACTTCTCACATGATGGTGTCTGCTCCATCACTTCTCACATGATGGTGTCTGCTCCATCACTTCTCACATGATGGTGTCTGCTCCATCACTTCTCACATGATGGTGTCTGCTCCATCACTTCTCACATGATGGTGTCTGCTCCATCACTTCTCACATGATGGTGTCTGCTCCGTCACTTCTCACATGATGGTGTCTGCTCCGTCACTTCTCACATGATGGTGTCTGCTCCATCACTTCTCACATGATGGTGTCTGCTCCATCACTTCTCACATGATGGTGTCTGCTCCATCACTTCTCACATGATGGTGTCTGCTCCATCACTTCTCACATGATGGTGTCTGCTCCATCACTTCTCACATGATGGTGTCTGCTCCATCACTTCTCACATGATGGTGTCTGCTCCATCACTTCTCATATGATGGTGTCTGCTCCATCACTTCTCACATGATGGTGTCTGCTCCATCACTTCTCACATGATGGTGTCTGCTCCATCACTTCTCACATGATGGTGTCTGCTCCATCACTTCTCATATGATGGTGTCTGCTCCATCACTTCTCACATGATGGTGTCTGCTCCATCACTTCTCACATGATGGTGTCTGCTCCATCACTTCTCACATGATGGTGTCTGCTCCGTCACTTCTCACATGATGGTGTCTGCTCCATCACTTCTCACATGATGGTGTCTGCTCCATCACTTCTCACATGATGGTGTCTGCTCCATCACTTCTCACATGATGGTGTCTGCTCCATCACTTCTCACATGATGGTGTCTGCTCCATCACTTCTCACATGATGGTGTCTGCTCCATCACTTCTCACATGATGGTGTCTGCTCCATCACTTCTCACATGATGGTGTCTGCTCCATCACTTCTCACATGATGGTGTCTGCTCCATCACTTCTCACATGATGGTGTCTGCTCCATCACTTCTCACATGATGGTGTCTGCTCCATCACTTCTCACATGATGGTGTCTGCTCCATCACTCCTCACATGATGGTGTCTGCTCCATCACTTCTCACATGATGGTGTCTGCTCCATCACTTCTCATATGATGGTGTCTGCTCCGTCACTTCTCACATGAAGTGAGATGGTGTCTGCTCCATCACTTCTCATATGATGGTGTCTGCTCCATCACTTCTCACATGATGGTGTCTGCTCCATCACTTCTCATATGATGGTGTCTGCTCCATCACTTCCTCACTTCATGACAGACGATGCACAAACTGCAGTTTGGGATCAGCTGGAGAGAAACTCACTTTGAGCATCAATCATTAAAAAGCTCCAAATAAAAACATTGTATTTAAATGTCTCTGTCACGTTGTTTTTAAATTATACAAAAAATACTCTGTTGTCAGAAAAGTCAAAGTGATGATTTTATTTTGACAGAGCTGCATATGCAACATGTCACCTCTCATCACAGGAACAGTAACAAACAATTTGTGCACGATCATAAACTCATGTTTTCCAAGGTTTTTCTGCACAACAAAGCCTCTTTCTCAGTAACACGTTTACTGTCTGTGCTATGCACGGCAATAAACATTTCCATGGCAACAATATCAAAAGTTGCACAGCAACAATCAAAATCCTGCAGCCGTTTGACCAGCGGCAGCTTTTGCTCCGATTCATTTATCGTGTTTCTCATTTTGATTTGGTGCCGACACACTCACTTTACTTTATTAGTTACATTTCAGTCAGCACTCTGCACTGCTTTATTTATTTATTGGCTCTTTGATTTTTATAAGGAAGGAATCTTCATTTTTTACAAAACTTTACAAAAACAGGCCAACTCAAAGTGCTTTGCAGAAACAATTGAAAAGTAAAACAACTATAAAAGCATATGGAGAAATCCAATAATTCTCAATCAGGTCATCTGGACAATTTATTTTTAGTAGAAACGTTTCACCTTCACTCCAGAGGGCTACTCTGACTGATGAAGCCCTCTGGAGTGAGGGTGAAACGTTTCTACTAAAAAGAAACTGTTCAGAGTCAGAGTCAGAGTCAGAGTCAGAGTCAGAGAGTCTTTATTGTC
>JBBPBX010070713.1:5289-18514 GCA_038048925.1 Garcialebias charrua | reverse complement strand
AAACTGAAAAGCTACCAGATCAGTCCAAATCCTTAGCAACAAATATGTACTGTCCATACATCCATGATGACAACAATAGAATAGATGTGTAACAGAGCATATTCATATAGTATACAGTATATATATTTTTTTAAAGTTGATATTCATGCCAATTAAATACCCAGTAACTTGTGCCTCAGTCACAAGAGTGAGTCCTAACGCACTTTGGGAAATGACAGATACTGCACTTCCGATGGTTAAATCTAAAATTATTTCCTATTTGGATTTTGATTATGTATACAATCATGTTGAAGGTTTTTGAAAATGAGCTTAAGTCAGTTTATTTACTGTTATTTTTTAAGTGTTTTCTGTGGAAATTTACAAGTGTTTCTGTGCCATTTGTATTATGGGTGGCCACCCTATGTCATGTGACAATGCTGCAGATTTCCAAATATAGATTATGCTATTTTATGACCAGGCATGCATACAATCGCCATACGACAATTAAACTGTTAATTTGTCAAAATACAAAATGAAAGCCTTTGTGGACATATATTAAAGCTTCAGTATGTAGCTTTTTTTATGAACATATTTCTTCACTCTGTCACTACCTCCTGACAGACTGATGTTAGCCAGGTAATCTCTGAAAATTTTAAAAAAAAAATATTGTCCCCTTGCTTCTCCAGGTGGTAAATAAGCATTTCTAAAAAGAAAAGGTGACCCGCCATTTTCCAGCCAATAAAAACAGAGTTTGTAACCAGCCAATAAAAACAGAGCTTGAATTTGAATCAGCCAATAAAAACAGAGCTTGAATTTGAAATTCAACAGACCACAAGGGGGCAGAGCCACATATGGCTCTGAGGGGGAGGGATCAGAATGCTTTGCCTGTTGAAAATATTTCTAAGTGCTGCAGTTCTACAGAAACTGCATACTGAACCTTTAACTGAAAACAAATAAGAACAAATACCAACCTGAAGGACATGAAGTAACGCTTTCCTGGCATGTCCCAGCTTCTTGGGTGGTGCAACTGGTGATGGGAAGAGAGTGGTGAGTTCCCTGAACAGGGCTATTTTTTCCTCCACTAGAACAGAATAAATGAACTTCTTAAACATTTATCTGCCCAAATTGGATTGACAGCTTCAGCTTCAGTTCACAAAACAATTAGGGGTGCAATGATACTGAAAATTCACAATCTAGTTTGATACTTTAGTGTCAAGGTTCAATATTTTTTCTATACAAAAAAGAGAAATTTCCATGCCCTTCACTTTTAGTTCATTTAAGTTAATTAAAACCTATATATATATATATATATATATATCATATATATATATCTATATCTATATCTATATCTATATCTATATATATCTATATATATATATATATATATATATATATATATATATATATATATATATATATATATACACAGCAGCATTGTGTATGAAAGACAGCACAATTACTAACCTCCATCCGGGTTCTTGGGTGGCTTTAACATCTTCTTCCAAACACCGTAAAACTGAACCATAGAGCAAAAGTGTTCCCATCTCTTCTTTAATTCTGTCAGACGTTGCCCTTATCCAGGATCCGCCATAGCTCATCCATCACCTACGGCGCACGGAAGCATTAACACCTGCCACAGTGCTTTTTTTTTGAGAAACCATAATAAAAAGTAAACCACTTACATTGTGAATCTCTTTGAAGCATGGTTTTACCAAAGGAGTGGATGTCTGGGGAGGTGGAGGTGCTCTTTGAGGTGAAGAAACAGTTCCGGTTTCATTTGATCCAGTTGTATCTGATAAGGTGGGATTTTCATCCTAAGGAGAAAAAAAAAGAAAAAAAAAAAGATTGTTACAGGAGTTACAAGCAAAATGTGTTGTGCTAGGTGTTTTCAGCTCAAAGGTGGTAAAAACTTGCCTCTTTGTGAACATGAGCCCACAACTGTTTCCTCCTCATAAAGTTTTCTGGCCCTGGAAAAAGGTCTCGTAAATCATCACGACTGAGGGTCTGTAGCAAGACCTCATCTATGTTGGCAGCTGTAAACACAAATTATTAACTTTCAGAATTATAAAGTTGAGTTTACAAAAATTAAATAAATTATTTTCATATTTAAAACAAGTGTCAGTGTGAACAACAAACAATTCAGTTTGACAGTAATTTACATAATATATTTCATTTAAATACATAAGCATGGCTTACCATTTAGAACTGATATTGTAAAATCATCCAAACCATCCAGGATTTTCTTGTTTATTTAACTGCACTTTTTCCTGAGGACAGAAAGAAAGATGTCAAAGGAAAAACGGAACCAACTTACTCTGGCTTCTAACCCCAGTTTAACAAATTTGATGAAAAGTTAGTTAGCTGTTAGCTACAGTGCTGCTCACTAAGTCCTCACGTGATCATGGATCGATCTCTGCAGGTCGGATCGGAAAAATCCGATACGTAAATTATGCTGGTATCGAAGCAGAATACTGATACCGGAGCGGCCCATTCCCTATAAAGTTAACTTCATCCTGACCTAGTTCAACGTCTTTTGTCATAATTTGTCTGAAAATAATCTTAAAATAAATATATAAGTTATGATATCATTAAAAAAATGTACAGTACATATAGATCATGCCATTACCTTTCAGACGTTTTGTTTTTTCCTGTTGGCTTTAATTTCATAAACTAAACTGGAATTCAATAAAATAATTCTAATATTTTAATGGTTTTTTCAACAGAAAATATAAAATTGTCCGTTTAGACTGTAACTATGGTCATTTAACCTCATTAGCATCAAGCTAACTAGCATGTTTTAAGGCAGCTAACGACTCACGGTGCACTATTAGAATTGATTAAACAAAACAATTGATTAAACAAAACATGGTCACCAGGCTGTAATGAGTGCAGTAATTCAAAACTGTAAAAAATCTGAATTTGATAAAATAAAAATAAAAATGTCTCATTACCTTAGCTGAGTTTGGTCCACGTGCTGCTTCTCTCTGCTGACTGCTGTGACGATGCAAGACTCCAACAGACGCAACCAAATGAGAGCAAGGAGGGGGGGGGGGAAACAGGTGCAGAACATAGCAGTCTGTTTCAAGCTTATAAAAAGCGAAAATGATGTGCATAATAATGTCATAGTAGAACTATAAATTCTATATTAAATATTATGCCTGTTGTAATCCCCTTTTTAAAGATATTACTATGCAAGTTAATGACAGTGTTGGTATAACCCACCCCCTGCCCTCTAGCATGGATGTGCCCGCCCGCCAAGAGTTCAGAGTTCAAATTATGATTTTGGACAGGAAGCACAGATTGTTCTTAAAGGAGCTGTATGTAACTTTTCTAACAATATATTTTTAACATATTTCTTCACTCTGTCACTACCTCCTGACATACTGATTTTAGACAAGAAATCTCTGAAAAAACTATTGTCCCCTTGCTTCTCTAAAAGTAAGGTGAGATGCAATGTTGGATGAATGATCAGTTTAAATTATAACATTTGATCTGAACTAGTCTATATTTAATTTTAATGTCTGTTAACATCATATCTACAGGAAGGAGCCAGTGCAGCGAGAGAGAGATAGAGACAGAGAGAGAGAGATAGACAGACAGACAGACAGACACACAGAGAGACAGACAGCATAGGTTTAAGTTAGCAGAAAAACAATAGAAAGGAGCAGAATTATTGCTGAAATGGCAGAAAAAAATTAATTTGGCATAAACAAGGTAAAGGTAGCTGACACAAATTGAAATTAGCACCCAGATGGTTAAAAGGATGTAAAAATGTCAAATTAGCAGAAAAAAGCTTACAAGTACAAAAAGGGACAATTTGTTATAAAATAGCTTAAACAACAAATATGGGTGTTAAAATTACTCAAATGTAGCTTAACATGCTAATTTTAACAAAATAAATTGAATTGGCATGTGTTTTGCTAAAGTAAAATATTGTACAGTATTTTGTTGTATCCATCCATTATCTATACTGGCTTCTTCCTTTCAGGGTCACTGGGGCCCATATCCAGCAGTCACAGTGCGAGGAGCAGGGTACAACCTGGACAGGTTGCAAGTACATCACATTATTTTGTTGTAAAATAGCTAAAATTGCTAGAATGTGCAGTAAAACAGCTGAAGTGTAGCTGAACATGCTGATATAAGCAAAAAGAAGTAAAAGGAGCACATTTGCTAAACTAAGCATAAAGCAAACGAGAGCCACCAAAATGAGAATTTGACTTAAAAAGGCTAACTTTAATTAATGGCAGCTGAACATTAGCTAAAACTGCAGCAAATAGCCGAAAGATAAAGCAACTGCAAGAAGCACCAATAGCTCAAATTAGCAGAAACAATCACAAAAGTAGAAAAAACAGAAAGAAGCAAAATTATATCTAAAATAGCAGAATAAAGCTGTAATTAGAAAAAAATCCTAAAATTAGTTCAGTTAATAATTAGCAAAGTCAAAAGAGCAGAAACAGAACAAAATGTGTAAGGTGCTGTAAAGATTTTGAAAGATTTTAAATAAGGGTATTGAAAACAGCTCCATTCATTTCCAATAGGAAAAAAAGTGGCTGAAAAGCAAAATGGCTATTAAAAGATGAATAGCTGAAATATCAAAAGTCACAGCCAGAATGCCCCGAAGGAACTGAACATTTTGATATATGAATTGTTAGCACAAAAATTTTGGAATGAGATGCTTTTAAACAAAATGTATGGAAGACGTATAGTAACGAGTAAAAAGAGAAACACGTAAACAATACGGTGAATGCTTGTATAGCATTCCCACAAAGATCAATCATTAAAACAACTATGAAAAATCCCACGACCCACCCATATGAACTCGTGCCATGAATGCTTTTCATTATTAGGTGTCTCTGTATCATAAGTGTGACTTGAACAATTGTTAAAACAGTTTTTGTTACACTTCCCAAGACTTTTGTGCATAATTCAAAGCAAAACTCTATTGTAGCAGTAAAAGAAACCTGCACACTACTGTCAGAAAATCATAAATTTGACAGTAAAATATTAACATCTAGAAAGTTCACACATTTTAAAGTCTCAAAAAGGTGTGTTTTGAGCACATTGTTGTTGAATGGGTTAAGTTTTGGAACTCAAAGTTGTCATTGAGTAGTATGACTTGTGTAAGAAATCAACAAATTTTGTAAGTTGAATATTATGAATATTATGTGAATAAACCATCTCAATTTTATTTTTCCTGTATTGTCTTTATTTTGGCATGAGATAAGCTGAGATATCATTGAGATACATTTTTAATTCTTATTAAGACTCATGTGAGCGCTTGCACTCATCTCAGTTTTCTTTTGGCTGAGAACTCAAATGGAGAGCAATGAGAGACAGCCATGAGAGAGTGTGCTTCCAAGGATATCAAATTGAGACAAATTTGAGAGCAGCACATTATGTCTCATTTTTCTCACAACTGAGACAAGAAAAAGAGACAGCTGTAAGAGAATTTAGAGAACTCGCACAGTGCTCACTGTGAGACATATTTCTCAGGAGAGACATTTGAGAAGAATGAGAAAACCACTTTGGTCTTGATTAGTGCTCATTGATGTCTAGGATCCGTAAATGTGACATAAATGAGATCTTATCTTCAATTTTGCTTTGCTATGGGCAGGATCAGCTGGCAACTGATGTCTTCCTGAAAGGCCTGAGGAACCAAAAAGTAGCTTATGAAGTAATGAATCGTGACCCTCCATCATTGGCTGAGGCACAAAAGCTCGCTGAAGCACATGAACACAATTTTAAAGCAACTCTGGGTCGTGAGGCTGAGATGAGAGCAGGGAGGGCCCGGCATATTTCCTGGGCTGATGAGGATGATAATGTTCCTGACGACTTTTGCCCCACCTCCAGACGCCTCCAGAGCCCAAAGTATGTAACAGAGGATCAGTTTAAAATGGTTATGGACAAAGTGGAGCAGGTAAATGTAAAGTTAGAACGCCTTCATACCGTGTCAGCTGATTGTGGAACTGCTACATCAGTCTATGCCAACAGAAAACAAGAGCAAGAAAATAACAAGATGACAGTCTTTGCTGGTCGCCAAGTATTTGTGGGTAAAGAGCCAATCCCAGCTTGTGTCATTGGAGGAAGTGAGGGGGACTACTCAGTGGCTCGTGCGCTCCTGGAGGACAATGTCACATTACCACCAGAGAGTGAATGCATTGTTTGGGGAAAAGTTGATAAACCCAAACCTGGGCTTCCAGCTGTCCTGGAACCACTTAACATAACAGAAGCTGTCTCATCAGGAAGTGTTGCCATCTACATGGACCCCAGGGATTTGGAAGATGACCAACAACCAACTATGGCTGTGGACGAGAACAGTCACACAGATGGACCAAAGATTGGAAGAGTGGAGAAAAATGCTCTAGATCTACCAGAACACCTTCAAGCTCTCCATACAACATCCAGTGAAGCTCTCAGTGAAGATCAGCAGATCTCCAAAACCAGAACCACTCCGTACCATCCTGCTTCAAACGGTGCACAGAACTCCAGCACTGGATTCTCACCAAATATTTTGATGCTGGGGAGAGAAGTTCATCAGCCACAGGATCTCTGGCTTGGTCTTGCAGAACGAACGTGGAGTGAAAAGGACCCCCTGGAGTATGCTTATGACCTTGAAAATACCCTTGGCAAAGTTCATGACATGGCACAGCAACATCTACGTGGAGCTCATCCCAGACAGAAGAGGACCCATGACCTGTGTGCCAAAGAATGCAGTTACAACATAGGGGATCTGGTCTATGTGAAGGACAGCACAAAGAAGTTGTGCTTTAGTCCCAAGCTACAAGCACTCTGGAAGGGCCCATGTATTATCAAAGCCCAGCTTGGAGCTGTACTATATGAGATCTTAACACAACGTGACAGAAAGGTCATGCACCATGATCAGTTGAAGCCTTACACAAGTGATGTCATACCAACATGGATCAGAGGACAAAGACATACGGTCCTTCCTCAGTGCCAAGATGTAGTTCCATTACTCAAACACATGACCACTTCCCCTACACCAGCACCAGATGAGCCTGGAAGTGACAGCGGAAGGAAAGCTCTGGTTGGGTCTCCGAAACTGCCAAGGAAAAAAGGCAAGCGTCAGGTTGCAGCCCGCAGAAGAAGGTTGGCTGTGCAACATCACCAGCAGGATGAACTACATACTTCTGGACCTGACGAAGACAAACAAGGACCCCGTGTTCAAAAGACTCTTAAGGGTCGAGAAGTACGGCCCCCTGCCCGTTATCAAAAAGATTGGACTGAATAATTATCCTTCATTAAGAGATGAGTTATGTTAAAGTTCCAAGCAGGGTGTTGAAAGTAAAAAAAAAAAAAAAAAACTATTTGTTTGAGTAACCTTTAAGTTTGCACTATTAATGTTGCATATGTGTATTTGGCTGTAAAACTTAGCCATGCCATAGTAGTTTGATGTTCTTTGAAAGAGGGAGGTAGTGTAGTACTTGTATGTATTCGCAAAAGATTGGACTGAATAATTATCCTTCATTAAGAGATGAGTTATGTTAAAGTTCCAAGCAGGGTGTTGAAAGTAAAAAAAAAAAAAACTAAAAAACTGTTTGAGTACCTTTAAGTTTGCACTATGAATGTTGCATATGTGTATTTGGCTGTAAAACTTAGTCATGCCATAGTAGTTTGATGTTCTTTGAAAGAGGGGGGTAGTGTAGTACTTGTATGTATTCGCTTATGCTTGCATTATTTCCCATACTGGTTAGACAGACCTGAGTTTAAGTGTTACTGTGCATTTACCTCGTTAACGGAACTCTGCATGCTGCGGTTGTGTGTTCCGGGGGACTGTTTTGTGTGTGACTCAGTTTTGATGCTCGATGACTCTGGTGTGGACGTATAAGTTCGTCTGCATCGGCGTTAGAGCACAAACATAACCATTAAGTTATACTTCTGTTAAGTTATCTTCATTAAAGGAAGATCAGCGTTATCCTCTCCTGGAGTGATTATTATTCTGCGCCTCTACAATCCGCCCGTTGGCTCCATAACAACTCCGTGGTTGCCATAACAATATTATATATATTGTCCTAGGATTGTGCCGCTCAGTGTGGCTGCATGTTGGAGTAGTTCTCTTCATTCATTTTGAGTTATTGCTTTTGAAAACATTAAATCCTCTTTTTACTGGATGTAAATTACTTTTTTCAGCTGATTGTTTTCTCTGGTATCAGATGATGTGCAGCTGGAAGGATTTTTGCTGAAACCTTTTTACTTTTGGACATTTGTTATGATGCATAACCATGACAACAAGGTGGTTTTGAACAATCAGGAGGAGCAGATTAACATCTCAAAAGGTCAAATATCTCATCTACAGCCTCAAATGAGTTGAAAAGGAGGTGCTGTGGACTAATTCCCATCAACCTGATGGCGGTGCTCGAGTAACTGACCGCCGAGATCCTGGAGCTGGTGGAAAACTTGGCTCGTGACAATTCATTCAGGCAGTCCTACTGCCCCGGAGGACCGAGAGGCCTGCTGGATCTGACAGTAAGTTAAATCCGGGTGGACGGATCGTATCTGTGGCCAGATTCTTCAGATTAGCTGCAGAAGATCCTTCCTGCCCTCAGCAATCAGCATCTATAACAACTTTTGAATGAAACCAGGATGATGAGCTACGACAACACTTAATTTCCCTCTGGGATTAATAAAGTATTTTTGAATTTAATTGAATCAATTTGATGTCACTTTGACTTTAAAGTTTTTTATTTATTTTTTTTGTGGTCAGTGCCACGGTCTTGCTATCCTGAGGTTGCAGGTTTAAGCCCAGGTTGTGTCAGGAAGAGCACACGGTATAAAACAATGGCCAAATCTTTCATGCAAGTTTTCTTGCTGTGGCAACCCCTGAAGAAGGGATCAGCCAAAAGAAACTTTCTGTAAATAAGACCCATTTTATATACCAGAACTGATGTATGACATCATTGGCAGCACGTTGGCACAACTGGTAGAGCTGCTGCCTCTCAGCGAGAAGGTTGCCGGTTCAAATCCCGGTCCGGGGCCTTTCTGGGTGGAGTTTGCATGTTCTCCCCGTGCATGCGTGGGTTTCCTCCGGGTACTCCGGTTTCCTCCCACAGACCAAAAAACATGCTTGTTAGGCTGATTGGTGACTCTAAATTGACCCTAGGTGTGAGTGTGAGAGTGGATGGTTGTTTGGTGTGAGTGAGACAGGTCCCTCTTGTAAATGAGTCCTCGTGACTCAACGAGGCTAGCCTGTATAAATAAAGGTTGAATGAATGAATGAATGAAAATTAAAAGCTTAAATTATCCAATGAGTGACATTTTACAGACACTGTTTGCATTCCTGCCTTTGATCGGTCTTGGTGTTGACTCAGAATAGACTAAATAAAATAAAATAAAAATTAACCCACATGTTACAGCATTGGTAAAGAAAAATGTCTTGGGTTGGATTTGGTCTTGGCATTGTAGCCACATTGTTCTTTGTCTTGACTCTGTCTTTCCTCCATCAAAGTCTTTATCTTGTCTTATGGTCTTGGCTACATCACAGGAGGCAGAGCCTGCTTTATGGAAGCTGCTGTGTCATACTTTGGAACCATAGTTATGTGTAGTGATGTGCAGATGGATACCAAAATATTGATACTATTGATACCAGAACTTTTCCCTCTAGAATTGATTCTTATTTAAAACCATTGATACTTTTGATACTTCAGTCATTTCAGGTAATGCATATCATTAACAGGAAGATGGTAGAAAGTAACCAAACTATTGAGATTGTGTCTAAATGATACGTGGTTGGAGGGAACTACTTTTTCTTCTGCCTGGGTAAGTGCGTAATGTGTTGTAAGTGGGGCTGCTCAGTCTGTAGCCACAGTGGCAGAGCATAACAGAGTCGTGTGGAGCTATTTCAGCTCCAGAAACAGCCAAGAAGCGGTTTGTGAGGTTTGAGGAAAATCAGTAAAGAGCTGTAGCAACACAACAAACCTTGTAAAACACTTCTAGTTAAATCACAACACAGAATACGAGGCAGTGATGAGGTGGACAGAGGAGGAGAGAAAAGAGTCAGGTGCTGCTGCTGCTCTGGAAGAGTTCTTCAGTGTTGCAGGACTATCCAGGTACAGAAGGAGGAGATGTGGAGCTTCAAGCTGTGCTAAGAACTGCTGAAGTTGGTCAGAGTTGTTCAAATTAATACATATGGCTATGAAATAATTCCATCCATCCATTATCTTTTACCCACTTCTTCCATTTTGGGTCACAGGGGTCGCCGGTACCCATGTCGAGCAATCACTGTGCGAGGGGCGAAGGCCATCTTGGACAGGTCTCCAGTCCATCACAGGGACACATAAAGACAAACGAGACAAACAACCATTCACTCTCTCACACATAGAGACAATTTAGAGTTACCAATCAGTCTAACATGCATGTTTTTGGTCTGTGGGAGGAAACTGGAGTACCTGGCAAAAACCCACGCATAAATTACTTTGATGTATTTTATTCTTTATGCTGCTTTGATTTGAATACACTGCTTTTTTTTAGGTTTACCTGACACATAAGGTGCATTTCCACAAAGTACTAGTATTGATATCGACACTGCCGATACTAGCACAAACTTTACCCGGTATAGTATTGGACCAGAAATCCTGTTATCGAACAACACTAGTTCTGTGAACTCAGAAGGTGAGGCGTTAAGTACCACCTACTCTCCTGCTCAATCAAAATGGTATAGGACCTTTCTTTTAAGCATGAAATAACCAATTACTGTTCATTTTATTTTGTGGGCAAAAAAATCAATATGTGAACGTACAGCATTATAAGAACTATGGGAATCAACAAGATGGACCACCCACCAAATGAAATTAAAAAATATATTGTTAAGGTGTCTTTTAATTTACTTTCATCATTACTTTGTTTTAAAAAATTAGATTATATACATAACTGATGAGGATCAGTTCCTCCAAGTCCGAGGCCATGGTCTTGAGCCGGAAAAGGGTAGCATGCCCTCTCCGGGTCGGGGATGAGGTCCTGCCCCAAGTGGAGGAGTTTAAGTATCTCGGGGTCTTGTTCACGAATGAGGGAAAACTGGAGCGTGAGATCGATAGGCGGATAGGTGCAGCATCCGCAGTGAAGCGGGCGCTGTACCGGTCTGTCGTGGTGAAGAGAGAGCTGAGTCGAAAGGCAAAGCTCTCAATTTACCGATCGATCTACGTTCCCACCCTCATCTATGGTCATGAGCTTTGGGTTGTGACCGAAAGAACGAGATCTCGGATACAAGCGGCTGAAATGAGTTTTCTCCGCAGGGTGTCTGGACTCTCCCTTAGAGATAGGGTGAGAAGCTCAGTCATCCGGGAGGGACTCGGAGTAGAGCCGCTGCTTCTCCACATCGAGAGGAGCCAGTTGAGGTGGCTCGGGCATCTGGTTAGGATGCCTCCTGGACGCCTCCCTGGTGAGGTGTTCCGGGCATGTCCCACCGGGAGGAGACCCAGAGGAAGACCCAGGACACGCTGGAGGGACTATGTTTCTCGGCTGGCCTGGGAACGCCTTGGGATTCCCCCAGAGGAGCTGCTCCATGTGGCTGGGGAGAGGGAAGTCTGGGCCTCCCTACTTAGGCTGCTACCCCCGCGATCCGACCCCGGATAAGCGGACGAAAATGGATGGATGGATGGATGGACATTTTATATTTTTTGATAACCTGTTTCAAATTATCTTGTAAAATGCATCAATATTTCCTTGTGTGTGAGTGTAAGAAAACAATATATATATATATATATATATATATTTTTTTTTTTTTTTTCTGACACCAATCAATTCTCAACAACAGCAGATATACTGGACTTGTTCAATCATAGAACTATACATTGAAATGTTATTTGTTATTCATAATAATTACAAGTATTATATCTACAAATACAAACAACATATTAGCACTTGTTTGAGTTTGTTTGATCACATTTAGGTGGATGTACTTTATTGCCTCAGAATGCGGGAGTTGGCACTGTTTGATAAATAGGCCTCAGGATGTGTGCAGAGCTTATCTCTGGCAGTGAGGAATATTGGTTCCCCCTGGTATTTTATCATGGAAAGGAAGATTTGACAGAAACCCTGACAAAGAATCTTTTCCTGGAAGGGAAGTGAGGACAGTTGGATGTAATTAGAATTAATGTGGAGATGTGAAATAAGGAAATGAGCCATCACAATACAGATCATCTCTTCATTTCAATTTTATGCTTCACTCGTTGAATTTCATGGGTAATAATAAATGGGTAAGAATGCCAATCACTACTGCTTGTGATGACAGATATGTATACACTGTTTCTTTATGCATTTGTTGGCAGAAAAAACATTGGATTGAGGAATAGCATTCTGTAAGGAAACTAACCAGTGGCTTGTTTTTTTTTTTTACTGCGTACTATTTTAAGCACTTTATGCAAACATATATATATATATATATATATATATATATATATATATATATATATATATATATATATATATATATATATATATATATATATATATATATATATATATATATATATATATATATATATATATATATATATATATATATATATATATATATATATATATATATATATATATATATATATATATATATATATTATATATATATATATATATATATATATATATATATATATATATATATATATATATATATATATATATATATATATATATATATATATATATATATATATATATATATATATATATATATATATATATATATATATATATATATATATATATATATATATATATATATATATATATATATATATATATATATATATATATATATATATATATATATATATATATATATATATATATATATATATATATATATATATATATATATATATGGGAGTGGTGGCGCAGAGGTTAAGAAGGTGAGCTTGTGATCGGAAGGTCGCCGGTTCAAGCCCCGGTACCGACAACATCAAAGATGTGGGTGGGATAAGTGAAGCAGTCACACCTGTCTCCACCCTCATCTGCCCCACTCTGGGCCCTTGAGCAAGGCCCTTAACCCACACCATCTGCTCCCCCGGGAACCCTAGATATCAGCTCTCTGCTCCACACAGAGGGCTGTGGTAGCTCGGTGGTCTGTGGTTGTGTCAGGAAGGGCATCCGGCGTAAAAACAATTGCCAAATCTTCATGCGACTAGTTCGCTGTGGTGACCCCTAACGCAGGGAGAAGCTGAAAGAAGAAAAAAAAAATTATATATATATATATATATATAATATATATATATATATATATTTATATATATAT
>JBBPBX010070712.1:8250-18514 GCA_038048925.1 Garcialebias charrua | reverse complement strand
TATATATATATATATATATATATATATATATATATACACCGGTATAGAAATACATATTATTCTTTATACAGAAGAGTGTGTACATAAGTACATACATACAGTATTGTGTCTATCTGAGTGATGTTGGCCACACATCCTAATGTGTATACATATAGAGGTGTGTGTGTGTGTGTGTGTGTGTAGGTTCTATTATGTGCATTACAGATGTTGTACGTTTAATGTCATGTCTGTAATAATTGTAATTACTCTTTCTCTATGCAGGTTTTTTGCTACTGGAGACTCCTACAGGAGCATAGCAAACAGCTTTCGTGTTGGAATTTCCACTGTCGTCAAAATTGTTCCTGATGTGGCGACCGCTATCTGGGACTGTCTAGTGGAGGAGTTCATGGCTGTACCTACAGTGGATGATTGGAGGTCCATTTCGAAGGAGTTTGAGGACATATGGAACTTCCCTCTGTGCTGCGGTGCGTTGGATGGAAAACATATTAGGCTGAAAGCACCTCGCAATTCAGGCTCAATGTTTTTTAATTATAAAGGTTCACACTCATTGGTTCTTCTAGCCGTGGTAGATGCAAAATATACCTGCATACCGTGGAACAGAAGAACCCCTTCCTGGTGTCCAGAGAGTGGGAGCAAACTGTGCGGCAAGAGTTGCAATTGTGGCCAGAGAGGCATTCATGAGATATTTCTCAGAAGAAGGAGCAGTGGCATGGCAGCAAACAGAGTAGTCATCAACCCCACTGACCTGCAACGGCTCTGTTACGTTCCACCAAATCACCTGCAGAGCCAAGTCATTCTGAACAGTTTCTTGTTATACTTATTACTGTTGTTTAATTTAGTTCTTTATATGACAAAGTACACGCCGTTCATTGTGAACACTGTCGTATCCACATTTTCATTTGTTGAATGTGTATAATTGCATTAAAAATTACAGATGAAATTTGTGTGATAAATTTCTGTTCTGTCTTTCGGTTAGTTTTAGTTTTAAGTATTCATACATAAACGACTATTAACAGAAACGCAACTGTTTTCGGTTTATGGTGATACCTTATATAACTTACATTTCATTATATAATCTCTAATAATTACTTTTTATTAAGTAAGTAAGAAAATTATTATCTGAAGTCGTACTGAACTAGTACTGTATTTGTTATTTGGGGAAACTTTTGTGCCAACATGTAATATTAACATAAAGGACCAAAAAATGAATAGCAGACTAAAACCAAAACTTTACAGAAATAGTATATTTCTGCCCTGTTCCACTGTATTCATATGAAATCATACAAATGCCAGAAAGTGCTAGTAACAAACCTGCAATATTAAAGCTAGCTACATGAAATGTAAATTTTCTTATGTAGATTTACACCAGCCAGTTTCTCCTACGCATGTAAAGACTCGCACACCAATTCTATGTAGAAAACAGATTTATTTACAGGTAGAAAACACATTTAAAAGTAGAAAACACATTGCTATCTAAAATAAACAAAACACAGTTATTTAAAAGTAGAAAACACATTGCTATCTAAAAAAACCTAATAATATATACATATATACAAAGTGTATATGTGTGTATATATATATGTGTGTATATATATATATATGTATGTATATACAAAGTGTGTATTATATATATATATATATATATATATATATATATATATATATATATATATATATATATATATATATATATATATACAAAGTATATATATGTAGGTTATATATATATATGTGTGTGTACTGTATTTAGACTTCCTCGGACGTCACTGGACCAACTCTGTCGCCAGTGGACTCCTCAAAAACCATGGTGTAGATTTTATATTGAAGTCTCTCACGCTGTAATGCGGGCATACGTTTAAGGGGATCAGCCAACGACAACAGAAAATGATCTACTGCATCGAGGGGAGGTGGTGGTGGGGGCAGTGTGGCAGCCATGTCACTTCTTTTATTCAAAAATTCAAGCACATTACGCTCAAAGTCATTGCGCTGCATGGGTCCCTGCTCCCTACGGGGTCTCTTCCGCGCTGATCCTGTAAAGAACACAGTACATGTGTTGAATGTTAGATGAGCTTTCAATTAATTGTTCTTATGAGTTTACATATGTTCTGTGTGTGTGTGTGTGGGTGGGTGTGTTTTGAAGTGGGGGAGATTTTGCCACCACTGGATCAGTTGTGTGTGTATTTGTGTCTGTGGTTTTTTGACACTAAATCTACAAAAAAAGTACGATGAGAGTCACACCTGGGGCACACGAGGAAGGTGCTGGCATCACAGGTGCTGGCATCACAGACGTGGTGGATGATGGTACTGGAAAAGGAGAAGACGTTCTCACTGGAGCAGGAGTTGTCACTGCGGAGGCGGTTTGAGCCAGCTCCAACACACCTACGTCAATGGTTTCTGTGAATCAAATAACAAATAAAAAATTTATTTAACTTGAAATACATATAACATTGCAGTATGTCTGTGAGTCACAACTTACCAAGAATAGACGAGGCCTCGAATGCTGCTGAATCGTCTTCAGCCTCCTCTTGGTCTTGCGTCTCGTCGTAAGCGGCCTGGTCCTCCGTGTAGCTGTCCACATCTGTCCTGTCCTGCATGTTGCCACTGGTTGGACGTGGCGTGACAAACGGCTTCATGAAGGACATGACCGCCATGTACTTCCATTTCACAGTGTTGTCTGCGGCTGCACCACTCCTGTTTCTGTCTCGCTCCTTCTTCACTTCCTTTGCGTATGTGTCACGAAGACTTTTCCACCTCTTCTTGCATGCTTCCACTAAACAAAGGCATTGAAAAACGTTAAATGTGTTGGCTATACTTTGTGATAGCTGAAATCATTCTTATTTTTATCCAATTTGTGATGTAGTTTGAAGGTTATGATTGTTTGAACAAACTGTGAAATAAGGGGCAGATATATTAAGATTTCATCTTCTTTCTGCTCCCTTCATTTTATCCTACTTGTATTGTTGTATCTGATGAAACTGTCTTGTATTGTTCTTTTATTGATGTTTATTCATTCATTTTAAAAGAACAATACAAGACAGTTTCATCAGATACAAGAATACAAGTAGGATAAAATGAAGGGAGCAGAAAGAAGATGAAATCTTATTATATCTGCCCCTAAACATCAAATCGGCTAGCAGAGAAGAAGAACGTTAACGTTAATAACGTTAATTGTGAACGTTAAACGTTAAACTTACCCGGTGTATTGAGTTCATCACTGACACTACGCCAGGCAACGAGCTTTTTATTTCTGTCTCTGTAGAGGACATTTGACTGGTTGTAAAGGACTGGATGGGTACACACAGCAACGATGAGTTTCTCCTCCATTGTACACAACTTCGCGCTTTCTTTCTGTCCAACAAACAATACGTCACACAGTTGCGCATGCGCACAACCGTCCCCTCGTTCCGCGTCACATAGCTCCACCCCGGCTCTCCCTGATTGGTTGACACACCAACCAATCAGGTAGAGTTGAGCGGCGTTTGAACGTTTGAACCGCGAAAACTTCAGCTCAGCTGAAGCGGAACTTGGAAGCCGACGCCGGTTCACGTGCACGAAAAAACGCTCATCAGCACGCTCAACACGCACGCGACCTGACGCCAGACGCCAGGAGGTGCCTAGGTGCGTCCACCATTGACTTTACATGGAAGCTGGAAGCTTGGAGGTCAAAACGCTTCTCGGTGTGAGCACACCATAAGAGCTTGTAAATAAGTTTATTGTTTTTTACTGATAGATAATTAGTTATTAGCTGTACTGCATTTTAAATAAAAATAGCACAAATCCGCTTATGAATTATAAAAGTTAGTCAAACCACAAAAACGCTAACAAAAAGTTTAGGTCCACTGTAAGCGGATTAGCGCTTTAGCGCTCTCAAGCGTTCATTTGCCCACCACTGGCTAAGACCATGGAGAAGGCCGTGGCGCTGAAGGTCGCACGCCATACAGAACTGCTCGCTCCTGAACCGGAGCTCGAGAACTTGGACTTGGAATGCAACGGTCAGGTCGGGGATGAGAACGTGTCAGACTCCTCGGTCCCCGTCGAGGACTCGACGCCCGAAGTGTCTGACCAAGACGCTGAGTGCGGTTGCAGTAGAGAAAGTGTGGATTCTTCTCAGAACCTGGTGCAAGTTCTACCTGAACCGGACGTGTCGGTCCCTGCTCTGTTCGACTTGTGCCATAGGGCGGCAGACGCCCTGTAGGTCGCGTGGCCAGACCCCACGCTTCACCAACCGGTTACAAGGCTGGCGGGAAATTACTTCTACGCGAAGCAGAATTCGACGACGTCGCAAAAAATGCCCATTTTCCCGGACTTCCTCATGGAGCTCACGCGCTCCTGGGCGGAACCTGGAGCGCCCATGATGCTACCACTATCCCGGATCCTGGATGTCGCCGGAATGGAGGCAGCAGGTCTCGCCAGCGCATCCCAGATGGAGGAGACCCTGGCGGCTCATCTGGCCCCCACAGCTAAAGGGGCGAAGCCAGTGCTACCCAGCAGGGCCTGCCGCGCTTCGGAGAAACAGCTCGAGAAATGCTACCGGGCTCAGGGCCTCGCGGCTCGTGCGATGAACGCTTAAGGCATTATGCAGGCGTACCTGGCAGAAAAGCTGCAGGAACTCCAGGTAACGACAAACGAACAAGCCGCAACAGAGACCATGGAGGAGGCCCGCAGGGCTTCTGACTTTGTGCTCTGCATGATGGGGACAATAGCCATCATGCAAGGCAGAGCAAAGGCAGAAGTGGTTGTCGCCCAGCGCCATATTTGGTTGACTTTGACAGACCTCCCAGAAAACCAGAGGTCCCCTTTCCTCCAGCACCCGATCGAGCCGACGTGACTCTTCAAGGGAGCCCTGGAATGCATACAGGCCAGGCTTGAACAAAGATGCAAACAGGCGGAAGCCCTCCGCGAGGGGCTTCTGAGGAAAAGCTTTGCACCTCCCAAGGAAGCCATGCGTCGCCCTCCGTGGAAGAGACCTGCTGGCGACGGAGAGCCTTTTCAGCATCAGGCGGCCAGGCCGAGGGCCTCCTCAATGACCCCATGTGGAAAGCAGATTTGGGCCTGATGAAACAGGAAAAACTCGTGATTTTACAGGTTTGCCCATCCACGTGGTACGGGAACCTGACCCTTTGAGCTCAGTCTTCACTTGTAAAACACTACAAGGAGCTGGTGACATGTGTGTGTGCACTAAACATGACTCGCCTACTGTATGTGTAATAAAAACAAACACTGTTTCATGCATATACAAAAATAAAAGTACCAAAGCACAGACTGTCCTGGTTCTTGACTTGAGTTCCACTTTTATAAAACACCAACCACTTGGTCAAACTATGAACTGCAGTAAGATGCGCGAGCTCGGTCTGAGACAGTCAGATCTCGAGATATCTTCTGTCGGGCTAACCAGCCTGCTCGAGTGCTCGCGACAGGGGTCAAAGGCCACCCCTCCCGTACTCAAACATGACAAGCAGTAATTAGACATGCCTTCCAGGCTTATGGCGCACGCGCATGCCTGGAGGGCCTGTCTACCAAACGAATGGGTCATGAAGACAATATGTCATGGGCTCAGGTTGCAGTTTGCCAAGAGACCGCCCCCTTTCACAGGGGTGCTGCAATCGAATACTAACCCTGCACGCGCACACGTGCTAAGGGAGGAAGTATTGACAATGCTACAGAAAGGAGTAATAAGTTTGGTCCAGAAACTCAAACTACGCTCCGGTCACTACAGCAAGTACTTCCTGGTACCCAGAAAGGATAATTCCCGGAGGCCGATCCTGGATCTCAGGACTCTAAACAAGCGAATAAGAACTTTCAAGTTCAAGATGCTTACACTGCGGCAGGTCCTCCAGTCTGTGAGACCAGGAGACTACGCATGTACAGTGGATTTGAAGGACGCCTACTTCCATGTGGACGTCTGGAGGAAGCACAGAAAATTCTTCCGTTTTGCTTTCGAAGGGAAGGCTCATGAATTCAAAGCCTTACCCTTTGGTTTGAAGACGACTCCTTGTACATTTACTAAATGTCTGGACGTAGCCCTGACCCCTCTTAGGAATCAAGGAGTCAGGATTATGAACTACCTGGATAACCTCCTGATTCTGCCGGAAGCAGAATACAGGCCCAGTCACACTCTTGTAGGGTGATTTCTCACCTGGAGTCTCTCGGTTTTGTCATAAACCTACAAAAGAGTGACCTAACCCATCACGGATTACCGTATTTCTGGGAGTACAGGTCGACACCATCCGGTACAGAGCATGGCTCTCAAAGTAACGAGTTTCCTCGATTTGCCATTGCCTGACAAAGTTTAAACTGGATCAGTGGGTCCCCCTGAAAATGTGCCAACACCTCTTAGGCCTCTTGGTGGCAGCCATACCTTGTGTGCCACACACATTGTTGAAAATGTGGGCCCTACAAGTGTGGCTAAACCAACAGACACAATCCGCCCTGCCTGATGGAACAGGAAAGGTCAGGATAGATTCAGAGTGCCTAAGGGCCCTGGAACCTTGGAGAGACTTGTCTGTTTTTGCAGAAGGGGTCCCGCTAGGTAGAGTGTTGTCTCGTGTGGTCATCACGACGGATGCCTCAAAAACAGGATGGGGCAGTCTGCAGAAATCAGAACGCCTGAGGCCTTTGGAATGAACAGGAAGCAAGATTACATATCAACTTCTTGGAATTGTTGGCCGTATTCCTGTCAGTGAAATACTTTTTTGGCAAAGGTCTGATTGCAGGGTAGCACATCCTAGTGAAATCAGATAACAGGACCACGGTGTCCTTCATCAACAGGGAGGGAGGGACAAGATCCCAAGCCCTCACTGGGTGTGTAAGTTGCTCACATGGTGTGACCCGAGAATATTGTCACTCAGGGCGACTCATGTTCCCGTTGAACTGAATTATGGAGCAGATACCCTCTCGAGAGGTCCTCTCTTGGCGTCAGAATGGAGACTGAACCCACGAGTCGTGGAACAGGTCTGGTCACGATTTGGGAGAGCCTCAGTGGACTTGTTTGCTTGCAAGGCTAGCTCACAGTGTGACCTTTACTTCTTTTTAAAGGAAACAGATGCACCGTTGGGAACGGATGCTCTGGCTCATGATTGGCCGGCAGGGGTGCTGTACTATGCTTTTCCACCTGTCCCTCTGATCCAGGTGACACTGGAACGTGTATGTCAAGGAGCCCTCTCCCTAATACTGATAGCCTCCAGATGGCCGCAGAAACCGTGGTTCCCGGAAATGATCTCAATGTTATCAGGGATACCATGGTAGTTGCCATCTCACAGGGACCTGCTGACTCAGGTACGTGGGCAGCTTCTGCACCCACGTCCGGAGCTGTAGCAGCTTTCAGCCTGGCAACTGAAGGGAACTGGCTGAGGGCCTAAGGTTGGATCGTTTTTCTCCAAGAAACAAACAACAACAACATACACAAGGGAGTCCCTTGGTGTTTATGTTTACTTGGGAGATGTTCAGTGGAAGGGTTTCCCTCTCCTTAACTGGTCTCCAACATCAGGATGGGCCCCCTTTGACAGTCCTAGTAAATTGTCTGTTCAAGGAGCAGATGAGGGACTCGTGCGTGCCCCTTGTATATATGAAATTCTTTCCCCTGGGGATCTGGAAGGTTACCCTGTGCTTGAACTGGGTTATTTACCTCCACATTGCCATTTGGTTGCCAGTGGCGTAAGGGGTCCCTTGCCCTTTTCCTCCTGTTTCTCAAAATTTCCAGGGAAAAAGGAGATGATGGGTAATTACACTAGTGGAGCACGCTTGTGCTGTCTCTAGCTAGTGTTTTCATCTATGTGTTCAGTGGTAACATCAGGTTGATGTTTCTACATGTAGCGTTTTTTCTTCCCAGGCTGTGCTCTCTACATACCTTGTAGAGAGCGGTTGAGAAATGCGTATTAAGGCAGATATTCTCACATGCATTTTGCTGAGCATTTCAAGTGTGTGAATGGATTACGTTCCCATAGCATTTATGTTGCACTGAGTGACTGACTGATAAGGGAACTGAAAGTTATGCACCATAACTCATGTTCCCTGAAGGAAGGGAACGAGGTGCAACATACCTGGCCCTTTCAATGCTGAAAGCTCGGTGAAGTGCATTCTAGAGAAAGTAGGATGGGCGTCCGCGTCTTAAATACCCAGAGGGAGGGGACTCTGGCGGGATACTGACGCCCTTGCCGTAAAGGCGTGATTGTATTCCTTCAGGTAATTGCGCGGGGCACAATTTCCCATAGCATTTATGTTGCACCTTGTTCCCTTCCTTCAGGGTACATGAGTTATAGTGCATAACTTTCAGTTTTTCTAGCTCTATTCTTTAAAATAAAAAGCAGAGCACAGAGGAATCAAAGGCAAAACAATAGTTTTATGGGAGTTATGCTCTTCCAGATCCTGCACCCACAGCAAGACTGTAATCAGCAGCACCTGAGGATCATCAAATTGATGAGCGTGAGGAGCATAAAAGCCGCAGAAGACATTCAGCCAGCGCTTAGCCCCTGCATGAACTCAGAGACGGTTGGTGGCTGGAGAGAGGAAGCTTCAGAAGTTGTTGACGTTGCAGTTCTGACAAGGGCGGTAGGCTTGAAGATGTTGGTGATCGCATAAACTGTGCAGTGAATGTAACTTCATGGTTTCCACATCAGGTGGAAACAGTGGAGGTGAAATGGAGTGGGAGATGGAAAGATCATCCAGAATGAAAAGAAATATGAGGAAAAGACAGAGCAGAGCAAATAGTTGGTCGGAAGAGAGTGACTCAAGAGAAGATATTAGCAAAAAGTCTAAAATAAATACAAGTCCGAGGAAACCAACACAGGAAGTGCAGATTAACAAGGAAAGTGAATGGAAGGTTATGATAGAGTTCAAACAAGAAGGACAGCTGCATCCAATCAAACTGACGAAAGCCATTGAGAAAGAAATTGGGAGAATGAAACTAGCCAGACTCATGAATAATGGAAACATACTTGTTCATGCAGAGAACAAACAACAACAAGAAAAAAATTGTTAAAATGACAACACTAGCAGGAGAAACAATCAAAGCATACATACCTGGGACATTTGCAAAGCTAAGAGGAGTGATATCACTTGAAATAATAGATGAACTCAAAAAGGAAATCAAAGGAGGGAAAATTACAGAAGCAACAAGGATCAAAATAAAAGAGATGGAACATTGAAAGACACCATGGCAGTAATATTGCAGTTTGAAAATGTAATGCCAGAATCAGTTCAGATTGGATACATAAATTTCAGAGTAAGGAATTATATTCCAAATCCTCTCAGGTGCTTCATGTGCCAAAGAATAGGACATGTTGCAAAGGAATGTAAGGGTAAGGTAAGATGTGCAAGATGTGTTGGACCACATGAGTATGGGAAATGTGAAAAAGATGCAAAAGTGAAATGCTGTAACTGTAGAAGTGAGCATAGTGCAGCTTATGGTGGATGCATAGTGCAAAAGAAGCTAGGGAAGTACAAAGAGTTAAAATAACAGAGAAAATATCATATGCAGAAGCCCTAAAGAAGGTCAGAAATGAAGATACAAAACTCATGAGAACTGGATAAATAAACCTAAAAATAATAGACCAGAATAAAAGTAACACAGAGAGCAGACAGAAACAGCCCATTCCTACAACAGCTGAACATTATGAATGCACACATAAATGTAAAATTGATGAAAATTCAATTATGGTGAAAAAACAAAACTTTATTGCATTTATATGCAATATTGTAAATGTCACCGTTCAAATGAAAAAGAAAAGTGACAAAATAAAGGCAATAGTTCCCTATCAGTCAGTCAACTGCGGATGATATGGGAATTGCGCCCTCGTGCGGTTCACCTGAAGCATTACAATCACGCCTTTTGAGGCAAGTGAGCGTCGGCGTCACCAGGGGGCCACGCCCCCCTGGTATAATAATAATAATAATAATAATTGTCTAATCTTGTCATCTGCGTATGTTTCCCATACACAGACGAAATTCGTCTCTGCATTTAACCCAACCACCTACCAGGCGGTGCAGTGAGCAGCCATAGAAGGCGCTCGGGGAGCTGGAGAAATAGGTGTGCACTCATAGACACCCCAAGATGTATAAAAGACGGTGACGCCTCACGTTCGGTCTCTATTTGCACTTCACCTCGCTTCACACCTGAACTTCGCAGGACATCGTCTCAAGTGACTGAACCGCCTGACCAGGAGGTGAGCGCGCTCCTTACAAAGGGCGTCACTGAAAACTTCCCTGCGAGCACTTTGTTTAGAAACCGCTAACTAAGTGTTGTCGACATTTGTAGCATCGGCTAGAC
>JBBPBX010070711.1:0-10441 GCA_038048925.1 Garcialebias charrua | reverse complement strand
TATATATATATATTTATTTATTTATTTATATATATGTATATATACAAAGTATATATCTATATACAATATATAATTTCTTCTGTTTAATTTGATAAACTTTAATATTATTGACTATTGTTGTCTGTACCTCATCTGTGTTCTTTTTTTAAATAGTTCTCTCTTGTAAATGAGTCATTGTGGCTCAATGAGACTAACCTGTAAAAATTAAGGTTGAATGAATATGTATGTAAGTATGTAAGTATGTATGTATGTATGTATGTATGTATGTATGTATGTATGTATGTATGTATGTATGTATGTATGTATGTATGTATGTATGTATGTATGTATGTATGTATGTATGTATGTATGTATGTATGTATGTATGTATGTATGTACGTACGTACGTATGTATGTATGTATGTACAAGGTATGTATGTATGTATGTATGTTTCAGAGAGTCAGAGTCAGAGAGTCAGATAATCTTTATTTTCATTTGCACCGCATGTGGCACATGTGATGAAACGAGATTGTGTACACAGGGTCCCAGTTACATCCAACAATAACAATGTAAGATAAGAACAGTAATAACATATAAGATATGAACTATATGCTAGTAGGTAGTAGGTTACCTATTCTCCGCTACGAATGGGGATGATAACAGTTGATAACGCCCATTCTATGGACTGACAACATCCGAATCCGCTGTTACACCAGTCTTGGCCTCCCTGCACTGGCTACTGGTTCATCTTCGAATCCAGTTCAAAATTCTCATGTATGTCTACAAATCGCTGAACAATCTCACCCCCGTCCATCTCTCTGATTTGATACACCCATATGTCCCACCACTTGCTTTGAGGTCAGCGGACCAGTTACTTCTCACAGTTCCAGGAACTCGTCTTAAGCGCAGAGGTGACAGGACCTTCTCTGTAGCAGGACCAAGACTTTGGAATGACAAGCCCCCTCCCTCTCAGTTTTCAAATCCCATTTAAAGACCCACTACTTTTCCATTTCTTTCAATACCAGATGATCTGTGTTTGGTCATTATAGTTCTTATCTGTGTAGTGGACCTACCCAGGGTCAAACTGAAGTATTTTTTAACTGTTCCAGTGATGACCTTTACTGACATTTCAGTGAACAGACATTTACTACAAATCATTCCATTAGTTGTAATCTGAGAACATAGTCACCAAAAGAGACTATTGGCTTCTTTAATTTTATTCTAATGGAATCAAAAGAATAATGTTTTGTCATTTTCATGATATGTGTTATATGCTGTGTTATTCTTTAAATGTGGAGCATTACTGTGTTACTTGACCATATATTGGTGTCAGAGTTTAATTTTATGTCAAATTATGCTTTTCAGATTTGTTTTAGACGTGTTAAGACGCAAATCCAAGTATTTTACCTCTTGGAGACTATGCGTCTGTCTTTTTCCTAAACATTTCTCTCTGCTTCTGGCTGTAACCTTGTACCATGATAACAGCAAGTGAAGTCCTCGACTGGTTCTTTTGAACCAATCGGAGAGGGACAAGTCTTTGATCTCAGATCCTCTACTAAGGGTTTCAAGTTTTCCTGAAACCTTTAGTTTCTGTAAGGAAGAGGAGATGTGAACTTTCTCTTCAAGTTGTCGGACGTTTGGTCAAGAGCCAAGGACCTTCGTTCTTCAGTGAGGGCTAATAACATGCTTGTTATCAGCCCCTTTCGAACCAAGCATAAGCTCAGAACTTTGTTTATTCCTTTCTGGAATAAGTTATCTTGAGCCAAAAACCATGATTGCCACGACTTCTGCCGACTAAAGCAAGTATCACTGACACTGACAAGGTAAACACGTTTGGAGTCCAGCTTTGACTTGCAGGACCTACGACTCGTCAGTCCAAGGCTGATCACAACTCTTTACCAGAACCGAGACGGATGTCTTAAGGTAAAGCAGCAGCTGTTTACTTACTGGAGGTGTGATGATATATTAGCTGGACGCGTATGGAAGATTGTCATCTGGTTTATAAATGCAAGATAAACTTCCTCTTAAAATCTTTCCAATTTTCCTCCTATTTCCTTCTCTTATCTCAAATTCTAAGCTGGTAACTACATTTTAAGCTAAAGAACCTTCAGACTAAGTATAATGACATCCTGTATTTATGTCTGTTGTTGTAATTTAAATGTGCTGACGTGTTAAATTGCAAGAAGGTGAAATCTATCAATAAAGTGTAATGGTGTTATCTAAAAAAGCTAAGTCTGGTCCTCTGGACATTCAAAAAATAAAACAAAACAAAGCAAAAAAAAATGTAGAAACGTTTCGTCTTTCGTCCGAAAGACTTCCTCAGTCTGAGTTGCTGTATTCAGCTCAGTCTTATAAATAGCACCCTCTCACAGTGTTGCACAACCAGTTGGCTGATGACAGCCTGAAACCAGTTGCTCACATGATCAAGGAGGGCCATCAGCCTAACAATGGATCATTAGCACCCTGATGGTTGTTTGCTATTCACAGAGGGCTGAGTGATACTAGCAATAACAGCATTGTAAGAGGGAGACAGTTGAACCCGGAGGCCTCCACCCCTGTTTAATGATGGACGGTTTCTTTTCACAAAGATGGCCTCCTTTACTCCTCTCTCAAACCATCGTTCCTCTCTATCAAGGATGTGAACATCTTCATCCTTGAAAGAGTGACCGCTGGCCTGGAGATGAGTGTAGACCGCAGAGTCCTGACCTGATGATGTTGATCTTCTGTGCTGGGCCATCCTTTTGGCCAGTGGCTGTTTAGTTTCCCCGATATAAGACTGATCACAGCCCTCCTGACACTGAACAGCATACACAATATTACTCTGTTTGTGCCGGGGGACTGGATCTTTGGGATGAACCAGTCTTTGCCGTAATGTATTTTGGGGTTTAAAAGCCACTGGGACGTTGTGTTTAGAGAATAAACGTCTCAATGTCTCTGAAACTCCCGCAACATACGGAATGACCACTGGTCTGGGTCTGGGTTCCTTCTTTTCACCTGATGGCTGGCTGGAGTCCTGTTTGGGTTTCTTCTCTGCTTTCAGGAAGGCCCAGTTAGGATATCCACATTTCCCTAGAGCCTGTTTTGTGTGTGATTTCTCCTTCTGTCTGGCTCCTAAGTTAGTGGGGACGCTGTCTGCTCTGTGATACAGAGTCCTGATGACTCCTAACTTGTGCTCCAGAGGGTGATGGGAGTCGAACTGTAAATACTGGTCTGTGTGGGTGGGTTTGCGGTACACATCAGTTTGCAAATTTCCTCTATCAGAAACTGAGACCTCACAGTCCAAGAAAGCCAACCTGCCATTTTTTACATCTTCTCGTGTGAACTTGATATATTTATCCACAGAGTTGATGTGATCAGTGAAATGTTGGACTTCCTGAGATTTAATTTTAACCCAGGTGTCATCAACATACCTGAACCAATGACTTGGTGGTCTCCCTGAAAAGGACGTCAAGGCTTTCTTTTCTACCTCCTCCATGTACAGGTTGGCAACAATAGGAGAAACTGGCGACCCCATAGCACACCCATGTTTCTGCCTATAATATTGCTCCCCATATGTGAAGTAGGTTGACTGCAGGCACAGTTTCAAGAGTTGACACAGTTGCTCTATGGAAAGTGTGGTCCTGTTGTTCAGAGTGGTGTCTGATTTTAACCTTAAATGTAATTGTGTTAATTTTAGTTGATTTATCTTAAATAAATGGTAGTGTCTCCTGGCATACCAAACTAGAGTCAACGTTCCCATTGTCACTTAATGTCTTTATGGTTTATTTGTCCCTCATAAAGATCACAGAAATATTGGGTAAACTGAAAAAGAAAGAATCCGTGAAATACTTTTCAATCTGAATAAGTAATTAAGATATATAAAGTGTGTCAGTTTAATACTGACCACCACCATATATCCTACATCTGGTGTCTTGTACGAGTTTTCTAAAAGATTATTCATAAATCTGTGATCTCTCATGAACTGTAACCTCATGTTTGCATATTAGGATCCAAGTTTTAGACTCTAACAGATTAATTATTTTTGCTGGGAAAGTGTTCAGAACGATTGCAGGATTGTAGTTAATAACATTTGAAGTTGAAATTGTTATTTGTTCAACTTTTTAAACGCTATAAGTAGCATGGTGGGGAGTTGTCAGGCTGTGTGGGAAGGTCTGGTGGTTCTGATAAGGACCCGGTCCAGATTACGTTGTGCACAAGCTGAGGCAATCTCATTGCAAAATGACCGCCGAGTCATAGTGCCTGAAAAGCTAATGTTACTTTGCAAGATTGCTGTTGTGCTGGTATTTTACATTTTAGAGTAGGTCAAAGAAGCATATAACTGTTAGAACGTTGTCAGATGGGTTCAGACCCAAGTTTTCTGCTCCATTAAAAGTGAACGGAACCGACCTTGACGTGGCTCCGAGAGAGTCCGTGTTATGTTACAGTTGAAGTGCTATGTTACTGAGCATAGCGAAGTTGGCCTATCTAAATGTGCTCGCTGCATATTTCAGAATTTTGAAAGTTGTTTGAAGCGTTTATAAGCTGTAAATAGTCTATAAAGTTGTGTTCTGCTATGCTAAGCTCAACGTTTAAGCGACGTGTCATACACGTTTTTTTATGAGCTGTGATTGGATAAAATGAGTGCCGTGATCTGTCAATCACGTCTCGTGTCTGTAAAGCGAGTGCTGATTCGCTGAAAGTGGGGACGCACGCCGATGCGACCCGTCCACTTTTGTCGTCATTTCCAGGTGCTACGCCTTATGAGCTGTGATTGGATGAAACGAGAGCTGTGAGCTATCAATCACTCTCGTATCTGTAAAGCGAGCACTGATTCGCTGAAGTGGGGGAAGCACGCCGATGCGACCCACCCATTTTTGTCGTCATTTCCAGGTGTTGCACTTTGAGTGACAGCTTACACTCACAAGACGAACGGAGATTTCACTAAAAGTTCCTTCAAAACATCATAAAAAGTCAGCATTTTTATAGTGAAATACCACCTTTAAAATTGTTCTGTACACGAACAAAAAACTCCTGTTTATTTTAAATAAAATTTTTAGAATAACAGAGGTACAGACAAACATGTTTGCTTATTTTAAATACCGAAGAGATTCAAAATAACATTAAAAAGGTATCTTCTATTTGATTTTCACATTAAATCAAAGAACGAAATGATGGAGAGCGGTGCATTTCCACATTATGCTCTTCACATCTCTGCATTTTAAACAGAATTGGTGTACACAACTGTACACTTTTAGTTAAAAATGGCATTTTTAACGTTTTTCTGTGTACAATTAATGACTCCAGTTTATTTTAAATGAAAAGTTTAAAATAACAAACAAGAAGCATCTTTTGACTTGGTGTTCACAAGAATCAAAGCAAAGGTGGCAGAGCAGATTTGAACATGTCACAGGACAACAAATTGATAAAAAATCACTGATTTTTATGTAGAGTAACATCTTTAATGTTATGCTGAGCACACAAACACTCCAGTTTATTTTAGATACAAAAATTGTTTAAAATAACGAACAGAAAGTCCTTTTTCACTCCTGATAACTGTCAAATGCAGTAAAAAATCAGTTTCACTGAGACTGCACAACATCTTTTTAAGGCATGCTCAAGCAGCATCCTGTCACATTTTAGTGAAATCATTGCATTTAAGTCAACCCTCTTGTACAAGTGTTTGAGTGAAAAAACGGAAATCAGGGTTAGTTAGTAACTGTTGTTTGAACATAAGTTCTATTTTAAAGTTAACAATGCAAGAGTGCATTTAACTTTTACAAAGTTCATCGAGGGTAAAAACCTGCAGAAAAAGGTACCTATGAATACTTAGTACACAATGAAACGCGTTAACCCCAGCTGATTAGTTTAATTAACTCAGCGTTACATTAAAAGTGAATATTTATTTGCAAGCACTAACATGAGAACAATCTTATTTGATTTTTTTTTCACAAAAAAAAAACAATACAATGATGGACGTTAAACAGGGTGAAACAAGTGAGAGGGTCCGCTCTCTAAGGGCCCCAAAATGGCTTAGATCGAGCCAAGGTGGTGATTGCTCAGTTGACAAGTACATCTGTCAAAGAAATGATGAAGCTTTCAGGCTGATCGTATCAAAGCTTGAAGTGCAAAGGCAGAAGCACATTCGAAGAAGTGAAGAATTTCACCAAGAAAACCTTGAGTTAAGATGTGTGATAAGAGAATCAGAAATAAAACGGTGTGCTGTAAATGTTTGTGAAGCTCACAGACAAAGCAATGACCCAATCTGGTTAAAAACAAAACCAGAGCGTGAACTACATTACCAAGAAAAGGTCAAATCCCACTCGCTGGAGCTGGAAGGGACAAGTTCATCAACTCCCTCTCCTAAAATAGACGAGAAAAAACATGTTTTTCAAACTAACAAACCACGAAATGTTGATGCCTGCTGGAACAGAGACACAATATGGTTTAGAAATACGTGCAAAAGCCCTGTCCCTGCACCTCGGACGAAACTGCCCGAGATAAGCAAAAAACCACAAACGGTAGGCGGCCGCTCTTTAAGTGACCCTCCGCGGTCTACACCGAGCAAAGGCCCTGTCCTTGCAACGCGGATTAGACAGTCCGGGAGTAGCAAAAGGTCACAGAAGTTCCAGAAAAAAGGCACCATACCTCTAAGCTCTGAGGAGATAGTGGACATAAGTTGGTTGTTTGAAAACTTGAATGAGACTGAGGATGACCAAACTGGTACAATGAGTGACCTTGTCTTTGATAACTCAGAGCACATGAATAATTCAGAGCACACAGTTGATGACAAAGACTGCAAACAAATTGCTGATAGTCTACAACATCCTGAAGGTCATGATGCTTACAGCCAACAAGATGCTGACAGTGAACATGAGAACACAGCCAGAGTCACACGCGAACAGAAACGTGGGCCAAGACCTGTGAGGTTTCTGTGTAACTTTATACAAAGGGGGGTGGCTAAGAAAGCTTACCTGCCTATCACACTGGAAGGTGTCCTTGAGCGTGAAGCCCTCCTGGACGGCAGTGCTGATATAATTATTATGTTAGCCAAACTGTTCGAGGAACTAAGGACCGCCGCTAACGGTGTTGACAGGCAAATACCCTTCGAGAAATGTGCTATTGAACTGCAGGGCCTCGCAGGGACGAGAACAACGTTGACAGCCATAGCTATGGTTCACATGCAGATTGGCGAAATGACACTACGCCTCCCGGTGTTTGTGTCTAAACTTGACTCATTCCCATTTTTGGTTGGCCAAGACTTTATAAACTGTTTCGGCGCGATTATAGATTATGGTCAACAGACAATGTGGGCAAAAGTGAGAAAACCCCTGCCAATAAAAGGGCCTCCTAGTTGTGATACAGACTGCCTAACCAGAGGTACCGCAGAGGACACAAGGGACTCATCATCAGAGGTCGAGAGCCCGGTAAGTGAACCTTCAACTACAGGTGAGACAGAAGAGACCCAAAAGTTGGACCAAACTCTGGCCCAACAAGAGAACCTCCTCTGCGAGCTGACACATTCAGCACTCACTGAACACTACCTACCAGAGGTAGTAGAAGGTGTGGAGGTCCAAGGATCCCACGCCGAAGACGCTGTACTACCCTCTGGGACAGGTAATTCGGCAATCAACCAAGCTTTCGATGAAACCTTGGTTCAAGGGCATCTGAGTCCAGAAAATGACAGTCGACTAAACGCTGACAGTCACTTGGACATCATTGTTACAGATTTCGAGGACTCCTCATCAGACAAAAAGGGGACAAACTCACATTACCTACCACAGGTAGAAAAAGGTGTTAAGATCCAAGGATCCCACACCGAAGATGCTGTACTGTCCCCTGGGACAGGTAAATCGGCTATCAGCCAAGCTTTCGATGAAACCTTGGTTCAGGGACATTTGTGTCTAGAACTAATCAGAAATGACATAGTTTTTACAGACTCAAAGAGACCCTCTTCAGTCAAGAAGTGGGAAGACACACATAACGGCAGTGACCCATCACAGTCTGTACAATCAGACACACCTGTGACTGTGCCAACAGTTGTGACACACCTGAATTACACAGAAAGGGGTAAACGTAGGAAGATACATTGGCCGAAACCTAAAAGGTTCCTGTGTACTGTCTTCTCTCAGCTGCATGAACAGCTTAAACTAAACGGTGGCATCCTAACTTGTGCCCATGGACGGACGTCCTCACCTGTGTTCGTGGTCCCCCATGACCAAAGGGGGGTGATGTTAGGTCATGCCAAAGACAAAGATTTGAATGTACACCTCAGAAACACTTTTGCTTTCGCCCAGAAAAACCTGGAAAGATCCGCTGAAGGACGCAAGGCGTACTATGACCAGAAGGCCTCTCACAATGAACTCCAAGTGGGAGACAGAGTCTGGTACTATACGTTCGCCCCAGCAACCGGGAAAGGAGGGTCCGAGACCGGAACTCTCGCCCGCAAACTGATGCCCAGGTGGACTGGACCTCATCTGATAACAGACAAAGTGTCCTCAGTCGTCTACGAAATCAAAATCAGCAAAGGCCACAAAGAGCCAATTGCTAAATGGGTATATCGAAATCAGATCAAACCTTACAAGGCGTTCAATGACCCCACAAAAGACAAAGATCTCACAAACTCACCGACTTCATGGGATAATAAGGTCACCCAAACACAAGTTAGTAGATGAACTAATCAGGTTTAAACTACCAGATTTTCCACCCTATAAGTCGCATTGTCCATCTTGAACTTAGAAACGCTAAGTCTAACACCCACAACAAAAAACTAACCTTAACAACCGTTTAAATCCATAAGATTTAATTTGACCTCGGTCATAAAGTTGAGACCTGTTTTTCTTGTGTGTTGCATTTTGGAATCTGACGACAAGAGTGTGTCTAAGCAGTGAAACGTTGTTTCCTTGTTGTTTAGTCATTACTGTTGTCATTATTTGATATATTGTTTTGGTTCTGAACACTCCCAGCCAAAAAAGGTTTTGTATTAACATTGGTTAACTATGCCAACATGCAGTTCGTTTTGTTAAATCTAAATCGTTGAAGAGTCAATGTAGTTTAAAGCTACTCAAGGTACCATAAACTACACTGGTCTCACAATTTCTAAATTGAACCGATTTGATCGTTTCTATTCTAGATTATATATTAATTTTGATGAGTCTTGCCAACTAAGTAATGAATGGAGGAATAGTTTGGAAGAAGAGGCTTTCGTTACAGAAGCCCTCCAAAATTTTATAGGTATAGATCCCTATATCTGATTTTTACAGCATTGATCCACCCCTTAATTGGTAATTGTAGCTGATCTAAACCATGATAGCTTACACACCAGGTGCATATAGGTAGGGCCTAATGTAAAATCCCAATCATAAGCCCACCTAAAAACCACATAATTGCATGACACATAGAACCAGAGTGGCACTGACTGGAAACCAACCAGCCAACAACCTTCGATGTGGGGACCTGCAGCTCCAACGCTTGGTCTTCAACCTTCATCCAAGGGTCGCCTCCTCTGCGTCAATCGAGGGATCCCCTCTACATGCTGATTATAAAAACAATTGTTGCTGATCAATCAACAAAATTACTGCTGTGGAATTACCGCTGTGGATTATAAGACTTTGTTTTCCAAAGGATTAAAAGCTTACTGCAATGGGATTACCTACGAACAGTATGTAAGTTCCAAAACTTTATGGGATTACCTACGAACAGTATGGAAGTTCCAAAACTTTATGGGAATATAATTTTGATTTTTCTTCTTCCACTTGCTGGATAACTTCAAGATCAGAATCAGTTCTTGGTATCCTTTCGTGTTGGACCTCATCCCCAGGGACTGGCGATGACTTCCAAAAGGGGGGAGATGTAATGGACCTACCCAGGGTCATACTGAAGTATTTTTGAACTGTTCCAGTGATGACCTTTACTGACATTTCAGTGAACAGACATTTACTACAAATCATTCCATTAGTTGTAATCTGAGAACATAGTCACCAAAAGAGACTATTGGCTTCTTTAATTTTATTTAATAAATTTTTGTCATTTTCATGATATGTGTTATATGCTGTGTTATTCTTTAAATGTGGAGCATTACTGTGTTACTTGACCATATATTGGTGTCAGAGTTTAATTTTATGTCAAATTATGCTTTTCAGATTTGTTTTAGAAGTGTTAAGATGCTAATCCAAGTATTTTACCTCTTGGAGACTATGCGTCTGTCTTTTTCCTAAACATTTCTCTCTGCTTCTGGCTGTAACCTTGTACCATGATAACAGCAAGTGAACTCCTCGACTGGTTCTTTTGAACCAATAGAGCTTTGGAGCGTGACGTCACTGGTCCACCGCGCACAGCATTGTGGGTATTTTTTTTTGTAGTTTTTTGTCGATCCGCCATTTTTCCTGCCTTGCTCGTATTTTGTTCGAATCAGGTTTCAACAGCTTAGCAATGGTCCTAAATTGCTGTGTAATAGGATGCAATGTCTGTTCACACGACAGAAAA
>JBBPBX010070710.1:0-18515 GCA_038048925.1 Garcialebias charrua | reverse complement strand
GTTTTTGTCAGCGTAACAGCGGAGTGACTAACTTTTATAATTCATAAGCGGATTTGTGCTATTTTTATTTAAAATGCAGTACCGCTAATAACTAATTATCTATCAGTAAAAACGAATAAACTTATTTAGAAGCTCTTATGCTGGCTCCGTAGCTGCTTGTTTTGCCTTTTTCCCCTCCCTCACCGTCTTGACATCTTCCGGGTCAGAGGTGAACTCGGGGGCTAATTCTGTGGCTAGCTGGTTGTGCTGGGTTTCTTGGATAAATCCGCAGAGAACCCCGCTGTTTCAAGCCAAATTAACGCGGCCGGAGGATTTTATTGTGTGTTTTGTGTCGACCACTCGACGGTGAGTCGTTAGTTTTATGTATTTTAGTTACTTTTCATTAAATCTGTTGACTGCCTATAGAATCTTGACATCTTCCGGGTCAGAGGTGAACTGGACGCTAACTCTGTGGCTAGCTGGTTGTGCTGGGTTGGATAAATCCGCAGAGAACCCCGCTGTTTCAAGCCAAATTAACGCGGCCGGAGGATTTTATTGTGTGTTTTGTGTCCACCACTCGACGGTGAGTCGTTAGTTTTATGTATTTGGGTTACTTTTATGTATAAATGCGGTGGCGACACACCCGTGTATTTGAGATTTTAAAAGTGGTCTTAGGGATTAAAAGATCATTCTCTTTTTTGTTAATTTCGTGGCCGAATAGAATATATGTACGTAAAGTATTAAATAAATCCTTTGATTTTTGTAATTTCATCCTTTTAGGATCATTTTAGTTACTTTTCAGTTGGCAGTGTAGTGCAAATATTGCATAACGCTGCCGGCTACCAATTGTCGAATATAAATAGCGGATTAGATTAGCTTCCCCTAATTTTCATAAGACATTTGTGCTTTTGAAATTGTGGACCTAAAAAAATTAATAAGCGTTTTAGAAATTGTGGAACTAATTTTTTGATTAGCATTGCCCACCACTGGAATATACTCACGCCTTTACGGCAGGGGTGTCACCGCTGCGCCAGAGGCCCCACCCTCTGGGTACTTAAGCGGCTTGCGCCCCTCCATCTTTCTCTTTTTGCCCTTCACCTCGCTTAAACCTGAACTACCTCTTCGCGGGACTTCTCTGTTGCTTCATCGCTCAACCAGAGGTGAGCTTGCTCCCTACACAGAGCGCACAGAGAATTTTTCCTGCGTACTACTGGGCTAGCAAAAGCTAGTCCGGCACATTTCTCTTAACCCCGAAGTATTTTCTTCTCCTCTCTCTACAGGTTGCTTCGCTCGACTGCGCTAACTACGCCACAAGAAAAAAGCTACCTCGCTAACTCCTAGCGAGCTAGCCAGCGAAAGCGACGCGACGGAGGAGACTTTTCAAGGAAAAAGAAAGAAGATTCTGGAAGGACTCGCTCGCCTCATCTCGGACATGCCTCCGGAGAAAGGAAAGCGAAAGGCGAGACTTCCAAGGAAAACCAGCGGGACGGCGAGCCCAACCTCGCGCGCCTGTCCCAGCGGATGTGGTTTTTCCCTCGCAGCAACGGACACCCACGAGGCCTGTCCAAGCTTGGGGATGCTGCATGCTAAAACAGCACTGGATACGCCCGACTTTTGCCCACACTGCAACCTCATGATGGATGCGGTGCTGCGGCATGGGGTTGACCTCGTCGCCAAGGCCATGGGCTCTTCAGCGACTCCAACGGACACGGACACCACGGAGCCCCTCACTCCCACGCCGGAGCTCGAGAACATGGCTCTACATGACAGCAGACGTGTTGAATGGGGCGACAGCCCTGACGTGCTGGCTCCTATGGTGGACCTAACAGTCGAATTCAACACCCGGGGCATGATGAACGAGGACGAGATCTCAATTTCGGCCTCGGGCGAATTCTCAACGGAGGAGGCGGACCTGGAACTGGAGGATCAGGGTGTAGACCTCTCCCAGACCCCTGTACCTGTGCTCTCAGAAACTGACTTTTCCATCCCTGCTCTGTTCGACTTGTGCCACGGAGCAACGGATGCGCTAAACATCCCATGGCCTGAACCTCCGCCTCGCCAACAGGTCATGAGGCTGGCAGGAAACTATTTCTACTCAAAGCAGCAGGCCGCCACGAGGCAAAAGATGCCAGTGTTCCCGGATTTTCTGACAGAACTAACGCGCACCTGGACTCAGCCATGAGCCCCCATGCTTCTCCCCCTCTCACAGTTCCTCGACGTGGATGGGATGGATGAAGTGGGAATAGCTAACGTGCCTCAGATCGAGGACACTCTAGCGTCTCACCTGACTCCTAAATCAGAGTCAGAGTCAGAGTCAGAGAGTCTTTATTGTCATTTGCACCGCATGTGGTACATGTGATGAAAACGAGATTATGTACACGAGGTCCCAGTTACATCCAACAACAAATGAAAGAGAAAAACAGTAATAACATCTAGAATTAACTAAGAAAAACATCAACTAGTAATACACTAAGCCTAATATAGTGGGAATAAACAGCAGCACGAACATGAGTTTGTATGAGCAGATGGTCACAGATGAACACAGCAACAAGAAAACAGATCAGCATCAGTATGATGTGATATTTTGCAGTGTTTATTTTTTATTTTATTTTTATTTATTCATGAGTCTAACAGCCTCAGGGTAGAAGCTGTTCCTCAGTCTAGTGGTTCTACACTTGATGCTCCTCAACCTCCGTCCTGAGGGGAGTGGGGCAAAGAGTGAGTGTGCTGGATGAGTGAGGTCTTTCATGATGCAGGTGGCTCTTTTCCTGCATCTGGAGGTATAAATGTCTGTGATTGTGGGGAGACTGACTCCAACAGACTTCTGTGCAGCCTTCACCACTCTCTGCAGAGCTTTCCTCTCTTCAACTGTGCAGCCTCCATGCCACACGTTGATGCTGGAGCACAGGATGCTCTCCACTGCACACCTGTAGAAGGAGGTGAGGACTGGGCTGCTCAGACCAGCTCGTCTCAGCCGTCTGAGGAAGTAGAGTCTCTGATGACCTTTCTTGATCAGGCTGGTGGTGTTGTTGCTCCAGCTGAGGTTATCATTCATGTGTACACCCAAGTATTTGTAGCTGGAGACCACTTCCACTGCAGACCCACCTATTTTCAGTGGGGCATGGGTGTGTTTGTTCCTTCTGAAGTCCACAATCATCTCCTTTGTCTTCTTCACATTCATGTGAAGATTATTCTCTTTGCACCAGCTCTCCAGGTGTTCCACCTCCTGTCTGTAGCTGGACTCATCATTGTTTGTGATGCATCCCACCACCGCTGTATCATCTGCAAACTTAACAATATGACAGCCTGGAAGTGTGGCTGTACAATCATATGTGAGCAGAGTGAACAGAAGGGGGCTCAGCACACATCCCTGAGGAGAGCCAGTGCTGAGGGTTACGGTGGAGGAGGAGAAGTTGTGGATCTTCACGGACTGTGGTCTGTCTGTTAAGAAGTCTAGTACCCAGTTACAAATAGAGGGGCTTAGTCCAAGTGTAGATAGTTTGTCTATCAGAGTTTGGGGGATCATGGTGTTGAAAGCAGATGTGAAGTCCACAAAGAGCAGACGCACGTATGAGTCCTTCTGATCCAGGTGGGTGAGAGCAGTGTGGACCACGGAAGAAATGGCGTCCTCTGTTGATCGGTTCTCACGGTATGCGTATTGATGAGGGTCCTCATTGATGTTGACGGTTGCCTTGATGTGGGACATGACCAGTTTCTCAAAACATTTAGCGACTATCGGGGTGAGGGCCACCGGTCTATAGTCATTCAGACCAGTCACTGTGGAGCTCTTTGGGACTGGGATGATGGTCGCGGTCTTCAGGCAGGTGGGAACTGACTCCAGTGCAAGTGAGGTGGTGAAGATGTCAGCCAGCACCTCACAGAGCTGGTCCGCACATTCCTTCAGAACTTTCCCTGGGATGTTGTCTGGTCCGGTTGCTTTATGAGGATTAATCTTTCTGAGACTGCCTCTCACTTCTGCTGCGGACACCCTGAGATGCTCTTCATCTGGTGATGAGGTGAGTCTGGTGCTAGCTGGTCTGTTTGGATCATCAAAACGTGCATAAAACTTATTGAGGGCATCAGGCAGAGATGGGTCCCTGGGGCATTGTTTGTTTTTGCCTTTGTAATCTGTTATGCATTTAATACCCTTCCACATGCTCCGTGGGTCTTGTGAGGTGAACTGTCCCTCGATCCTCTGTGCATACGTGGCCTTGGCCTTCTTAATGCCATCCTTCAGTTCATTCCTGCTCTTTCTCAGCTCCACTTTATCTCCTGACTTGAATGCAGTGTCTCTGGCTGCTAGCAAGGCGTGAACTTCTTTATTTAACCAGGGTTTCCGGTTCGGGTAGGATTTCACATATTTTTTTATGGATACATTTTCAGAGCATGTACTGATGTAACCCAGGACTGAGGAAGCGTACAGTTCCATGTCCACTGAACTTCCATCAGTGGCTGCTTCTCTGAAAACAGACCAGTTTGTCCTCTCAAAACAGTCTCTCAACATGGGGGAACTATCTTGAGGCCAGATTGTTATTTCTCTTTGTTCCGGCTTTGAGCGCCTGAGTGGGGGGAGTTCTCTTGGGGCCAGAATCAGAGAGTCGTGGTCGGAAGCTCCGAGCGGTGGGCGTGTCTTCGCCGTGTATGCCCCCTTTACATTTGTGAAGACTTGGTCGAGCGTTTTATCTCCTCTCGTAGCTGTGAAGACGTTCTTATTGAAGGCTGGGAGGGAGACTTGAAGATCAACGTGATTGACGTCCCCGCAAACAATGAAAAGCCCCTCAGGATATTTACACTGCAGCGAGGTGAGGTAAATCATCAGGAACAAAACCAACTCTTCCCAGCAAGGCTTGCCGGGCCTCGACGTCTCTTCTAAAGAAATGCTACAGGGCTCAGGGACTCGCGGCACTCGCCATGAACGCATCCGCGTTAATGCAAGCTTACCTAGCCGAAAAACTGCAACAGCTCCAAACGACAATGGACAAGCAGGCGGCTGTCGAATTGCTGGATGAAGCATGTAGAGCAACAGATTTCGTTAGGGATGGGAATTGATAAGAAATTATCAATATCGATGCCTTTATCGATGTCATTTATCGATTCGATTCCTTATCAATTCTGTTATCAATTCTCATTTGGGTAATAAAATATAGTAAACCATTTGTGTTCATAAAGAATTTATTTATGGATATTTTCCCATATTTTTAGACTCATTTTTCGCTCTGATTCTTCGTTTTTCATTTTTGGCGAAAATGGTGCAGTACCAGTTTCGGCCGCTATAGAGGCGCTGTAGGCAGCAGCCAGCAGAGGACTCAGAGAGTGAAGAGGAAGAGTGGCCACTTCCAGAAGTTTCTACTTGCTGTGTTCGAAAAAAGCCTCCTTTGGTCGGACTGACTCTGTCGCTGCCCGCTCCCTGCTGTGGATGTAGCTGCTATTAGCTGTGAGGTTCGCTGTTTTTGTTTGCAAGATACCACTCATAAACCACACCGCGGATTTTTAAATCCAGCTGATTTCACATTTGGTTCAGCTCAGGAGCCCGTCTGCTATAGTGAGGTAAGAAATATATTTTTAAGCGTTTATTTAGCTAAATTTAAAGAAACAAAGCGTCCGGTTTGACCCGCCTGGCGCCTGCATAAAAGTCAGCGAACTTTTTTTTTTAATCCAGCTGATTTGAACATTTCGTTAAACTCAGGAGTACGTCTACTATTAAGTCAGCTAAGAATTATATTTTTTAAGCGTTTATTTAGCTAAATTTAAAGAAAGAAAGCGTCCGGTTTGACCCGCCTGGCGCCTGCCTAAAATTCCGCGAACTTTTTTTTTTTAAATCCAGCTGATTTGAACATTTCGTTAAGCTCAGAAGGACGTCTGCTATGAAGTCAGCTAAGAAATATTTATTTTTTTCGGGCGCGGCGCATGTCTGTGATGTCAGCGCTTAAATACGTCACCACCAGGAGTCTGCAGAACCGATAAGCTGAATCGTTAAGACAAGCATCCTACAATTCCATGGAATTGGACTTTTAAGAACCGGTTCTCTAACAGAACCGGTTCTCGGTTCCCATCCCTAGATTTCGTGCTCCGTATGATGGGGACAGCTGCTGTTACACAAGGCAGGGGAATGGCGGAAGTGGTCATCGTGATCCGCCACCTCTGGATGACTCTGACGGATCTCCCTCGAGGGACAGAAGGTGCCTTTTCTCCCTCACTCGATAGAGCCGGCGGGATTGTTTGGGAAAGCTTTGGAGCGAATTCAGACCAAACTGGACCAAAGACGCAGACTGGCCGAAGCTCTCCGGGTGGGCATTCCCCGGAGAAGTTTTGTCCCCCCAAGGGAGTTTGCTGGTAGCAGACCTGCGCAACCTCTGCACCATTCAGCATCCCGTGCCCTGCCTCAGAAGCGGCCTGCATATGAGGAGGAGCCCTGGCAAAGACCCCCCCAGGGCCCACCTCGTACCGAGCACGCATGGAGCAAAAACAGGTTTGTCTCCCACCAGGCAACCAAACACAGGGACTCCTCGGCGAACCGGGACATCAGAAAGAACCGTGCCTGATGAACCAGGTCCACGTGTCCACATTACAGGGTCACCCGCCCACGTGGTGACGGGAATGATCCCTTCATGTCCAGACTTTGCTTGTAACACAGTACAATCAGCTGATATTTTTATAGCATGCACAAATCATGCCTTCTCTGTTGTGAGTGACATAAAATCATGTACGTCATTGCACAAAAGCCCGAATAAAGTTCATGAAACAGCTCCTCTCTGTTTTATTGGAAAAAAACACACAAACAACAACAACACAGAACCGGTCTCCGACCTGCAAGCCGTCATAAAGAGAGAGGGCCTTTTTTCCCCTCTCTCTCACGGTCCACTGGGTATTAGCATAATTGATAAGCCCCAGCAGAGCGCCTCTGCAATGAGCAGGCGCAGAGGCGTCTGCGAACCCCCCCACACCTCTCAGGAAGACAGGTGGGGAGGGTCACGTGCTCAAACCCTAGTTCCATTGTGAACAACGGGAGAGCCAATACACTTACCAGACGAACACGTGACATGTCAGCTCCTCAGAGAGGCAAGCTGACAACGTCTGACAACGGGGGGGCTTCATCAGACGCCCTCAGGCAGCTACAATTTTCACACCTTCACAACAATGACTGTTTTCAGTCGGTTGTAGGTAAAAACAAACCAGAGCCGAATCAGATTTCTCTTCCTGTTTTTCAAGAGGAACTGAGCTCCTTATCATCAAATAATCTCAAGTCTACCAAACCGGGAGGCACACCCCCACACTCGCACGGTGCAGCTGCTCCTTTGTTATTAACGAGGGACATGAAATGCCCGAGTAGTACTCAGACAACACGTCTCTTCCCGGTCTGTGCTGATCCAAAACTACTTTCAAAAATAATTCCCCCAGGGGGTGATACACGGACCTCGGTCGGTTTGTCTGGTGCCAACGCTCCATTTAAGCAGAGGACCAGTAAACTGGACCATCACAAGGATTTGATTGGAGTTAGGAGATCTGCTCGTTTACATAACTTGCAGCCTCACGACAGAACTCCAGATTTGGAGGAGGAAAATATTTTTTCCACTCCAAACCTGTCTAATAAAGTTGACAGGCTGCATCGGTCCCCAATTAACCCTGAGCATGGTAACTTGGGAGCACATCAACAAGAAGGCCTTCCCAATCTGGTTGACCCCCCAGAGGTTAACAGCTTCTGTGTCACCAGAAGGAGCAACACAACCACTTGGGCCAGGAACAACCAAAAGCCTCAGCTTGTTCGCTGAAAAGAACAAGTTGATGGCGGCAGGTTTGCCAGAAAATGTGGTATTGACCATATAATTAGAGATGCACCGATCTGATACCAGTATCGGTATCGGTATCCGATACCAGCATAAGGCAAGTATCGGATATCGGGACCAACCTGCCAAAATTTCCAATATTTTCTAAATGTCAAAGAGCAGTATATTGCACAATGCTCTGTGACTTCTGTTTTAACATTGTGTGAGGTAAACCCAAAGAAGACACTCTTTAGCCTCACTACAGTAATTCACAAACTACTGTAATGGCAAAAACGAGGAGGTCTCTACCACAGACGTCCTTCTGACTCATGGTGCCCAGAACACTAGTCTAAAATACTGCTAAACATTATGGGAAATCAACACAGTCCCTATTTTTTTTTTTTTTGATTCTGGCACTTTTTTTTTTGATTCTGGCACTTCCCCTCCCTGGGCTGCCACCTTACCGTGGTGGAGGGGTTTGAGTGTCCCAATGATCCTAGGAGCTATGCTGTCAGGGGCTTCATGCCCCTAGTAGGGTCACCCAAGGCAGACAGGTCCTAGGTGAGGGACCAGACAAAGTGCAGCCCAAAAACCCCTATGATGAGTACAATTAATGGACTAAGTTTTCCCTCGCCCGGACGCGGGTCACCGGGGCCCCACTCTGGAGCCAGGCCCGGAGGTGGGGCACGCTGGCGAGCGCCTGGTGGCCGGGCTTTTACCCATGGAGCCCGGCCGGGCACAGCCCGAAGAGGAGACGTGGGTCCCCCTTCCCATGGGCTCACCACCTGTGGGAGGGGCCAAAGGGGTCGGGTGCAATGTGAGATGGGTGGTGGCCGAGGGCGGGGACCCTGGCGGTCTGATCCTCGGCTACAGAAGCTGGCCATTGGGACATGGAATGTCACCTCTCTGGTGGGGAAGGAGCCTGAGCTAGTGTGTGAGGTTGAGAGTTTCCGACTAGAAATAGTCGGACTCACCTCAACGCATGGCTCTGGCTCTGGAACCAGTTTCCTTGAGAGGGGTTGGACACTCTTCCACTCTGGAGTTGCCCCTGGTGAGAGGCGCCGAGCAGGAGTGGGCATACTGGTTGCCCCCCATCTTGGTGCCTGTACGTTGGGGTTCACCCCGGTGAACGAGAGGGTAGCCTCCCTTCGCCTACGTGTGGGGGGACGGGCTCTGACTGTTGTTTGTGCCTATGCACCAAACGGCAGCTCAGACTACCCACCCTTTTTGGAGTCCTTGGAGGGGGTATTGGAGAGTGCGCCTCCTGGGGACTCCCTTGTTCTACTGGGGGACTTCAACGCTCACGTGGGCAATGACAGTGAGACCTGGAGGGGTGTGGTTGGGAGGAACGGCCCCCCTGATCTGAACCAGAGTGGTGTTCTGTTATTGGACTTCTGTGCTCGTCATGGATTGTCCATAACGAACACCATGTTTAAGCATAAGGGTGTCCATATGTGCTCTTGGCACCAGGACACCCTAGGTCGCAGTTCGATGATCGACTTTGTTGTCGTCTCATCTGATCTGCGGCCGCATGTCTTGGACACTCGGGTGAAGAGAGGGGCGGAGCTGTCAACTGACCACTACCTGGTGGTGAGTTGGCTCCGATGGTGGGGGAGGATGCCGGTCAGACCTGGCAGACCCAAACGTATTGTGAGGGTCTGCTGGGAACGTCTGGCAGAGTCTCCCGTAAGACGGAGCTTTAACTCCCACCTCCGGGAGAGCTTTGAACACGTTCCGAGGGAGGCGGGGGACATGGAGTCCGAGTGGGCCGTGTTCCGCGCCTCTATTGTCGAGGCAGCTTATCGGAGCTGTGGCCGCAAGGTTGTTGGTGCCTGTCGTGGTGGCAACCCTCGAACCCGGTGGTGGACACCGGCAGTGAGGGATGCTGTCAGGCTGAAGAAGGAGTCCTATTGGGCCTTTTTGGCTTGTGGGACCCCGGAAGCAGCTGATAGGTACCGGCAGTCCAAGCGGCATGCGGCTCGGGTGGTTGCTGAGGCAAAAACTCGGGCGTGGGAGGAGTTCGGAGAGGCCATGGAGAATGACTTCCGTACGGCTTCGAGGCGATTCTGGTCCACCATCCGGCGTCTCAGGGGGGGAAAGAGGTACGCGACCAACACCATTTATGGTGGGGGTGGCGTGCTGCTGACCTCAACTCGGGATGTTGTGAGTCGGTGGGCGGAATACTTCGAAGACCTCCTCAATCCTACTGGCACGTCTTCCACTGAGGAAGCGGAGCCTGGGGACTTTGGGTCGGGTTCTCCGATCTCTGGTGCTGAGGTCGCCGAGGTGGTTAAAAAGCTCCGCGGTGGCAAGGCTCCGGGGTGGATGAGATTCGCCCGGAGTTCCTTAGGGCTCTGGATGTTGTAGGGTTGTGTTGGCTTACGCGACTCTGCAATATCGCGTGGACATCGGGGGTAGTTCCCTTGGATTGGCAGACTGGGGTGGTGGTTCCCCTATTCAAAAAGGGGGACCGTAGGGTGTGTTCCAACTATAGGGGGATCACACTCTTAAGCCTCCCTGGTAAGGTCTATTCAGGGGTTCTGGAGAGGAGGGTCCGTCGGATAGTCGAACCTCGGATTCAGGAGGAGCAGTGTGGTTTTCGTCCTGGTCGTGGAACACTGGACCAGCTCTACACCCTCAACAGGGTCCTGGAGGGTGCGTGGGAGTTTGCCCAACCAGTTTACATGTGCTTTGTGGACTTGGAGAAGGCATTCGACCGCGTCCCTCGGGGGGTTCTGTGGGGGGTACTCCGGGAGTATGGGGTACCAGGCCCATTGATATGGGCTGTTAGGTCCCTGTACGACCGGTGTCAGAGCTTGGTCCGCATTGCCGGCAGTAAGTCAGGCTCGTTTCCGGTGAGAGTTGGACTCCGCCAAGGTTGCCCTTTGTCACCGATTCTGTTCATAACTTTTATGGACAGAATTTCTAGGCGCAGCCAAGGTGTTGAGAGGATCCGTTTTGGTGACCTTAGAATCGCTTCTCTGTTTTTTGCAGATGATGTGGTCCTACTGGCTTCATCAGTTCGTGATTTACAACTTTCACTGGAGCGGTTTGCAGCCGAGTGTGATGCGGCCGGGATGAGGATCAGTTCCTCCAAATCCGAGGCCATGGTCTTGAGCCGGAAAAGGGTAGCATGCCCTCTCCGGGTCGGGGAGGAGGTCCTGCCCCAAGTGGAGGAGTTTAAGTATCTCGGGATCTTGTTCACGAATGAGGGAAAACTGGAGCGTGAGATCGATAGGCGGATAGGTGCAGCGTCCGCAGTGAAGCGGGCGCTGTACCGGTCTGTCGTGGTGAAGAGAGAGCTGAGTCAAAAGGCAAAGCTCTCAATTTACCGATCGATCTACGTTCCCACCCTCATCTATGGTCATGAGCTTTGGGTTATGACCGAAAGAACAAGATCTCGGATACAAGCGGCTGAAATGAGTTTTCTCCGCAGGGTGGCTGGACTCTCCCTTAGAGATAGGGTGAGAAGCTCAGTCATCCGGGAGGGACTCGGAGTAGAGCCGCTGCTTCTCCACATCGAGAGGAGCCAGTTGAGGTGGCTCGGGCATCTGGTTAGGATGCCTCCTGGACGCCTCCCTGGTGAGGTGTTCCGGGCATGTCCCACCGGGAGGAGACCCAGAGGAAGACCCAGGACGCGCTGGAGGGACTATGTTTCTCGGCTGGCCTGGGAACGCCTTGGGATTCCCCCGGAGGAGCTGCTCCAAGTGGCTGGGGAGAGGGAAGTCTGGGCCTCCCTACTTAGGCTGCTACCCCCGCGACCCGACCTCGGATAAGCGGAAGAAGATGGATGGATGGATGGATGGATTCTGGCACTATATGAGTAGTAATTCTTGTTGAATTTGATCAAGGGATACAGATTTAAACTATAATTGAACAGTAATATACCGCTAAGCATTCTGGGAAATCCCGTTTTTTAGTTTCGTTTTTTACTGTAGCACTGAGTTGTAAAATTCTAGTTGGTTTTGATCAACAGATACAGATTTAAACTATGCATTGAATTTATAAATATAAATTCAATGTACAGTATTGTTTAAATCTGTATCTGTTGATCAAATTCAACAAGAATTGCCACAGTCAAAAACAAAACTAAAAACGGGATTTCCCAAAATGCTTAGCAGTATTTTAGTTTTCAAAACTAAACTACTGCTAAGCATTATGGGAAAAACAACAAAATCCATTGCCTAAAAGGGAAGTGGCTGTGTTGTCTTTCCCATCATGCTTAGCGTTTTTTTAGTTTTTCCAACTGAACCATGAGTAAGAAGGATGTGTGTGGTGAAGACATGCCGGGCTACCTCCTGTTTGCTGGTTAAAGTTTGTGAGGTTCCTGTAGTAAGGCTTAGAGAGTCTTCATTGGATGTCTCACACCATGTTGAAATAAATATTCTCAGTGCAAAAGTTTCATTATATAGATTTGTATATCTGAACATTATCGGATCGGAAAAGTATCGGTATCGGTCATACCCAGTTTTTGATTATCGGTATTGGATCGGAAGTGAGAAATGTTGTTCGGTGCATCCCTATACAGAATGCCCGTGCTGGTTCAACACAATCTTTATACGCAAAAAAGTGGCGCATCTTTGAAGCCTAGTGCTCAGAAAGAAATATTATTTCTTATGCATGCGACTTGGCTCAACTCCTGACCTTCCTTCAGGATTCACTGGAAAAAGGTCGTTCTTATTCGACGATTAAAGTTTTCCTTTCCGCGATCTCAGCCTGCCATGAAGGCTGGGGACACAAGACACCCGGAGCACATCCAATCATAATAAGGTATATGAGGGGTGTCCTTTGGACCAAACCACCCAGCAGGACACTGACCCCTGGTTGGGATCTGGTCCTGAGGGCTCTCTGTGACCCTCCATTCGAGCCACTGAGTGAGGTTAAGATAGATTTACTATCTTATAAAACTGCTCTACTCCTGGCACTTTGCTCAACGAAACGCGTGGGTGACCTCCACGCATTATCTGTACTTCCAATGTGTATCAGATTCGTCCCTGATGGGTCAAAGGTCACCTTAAGGCCTAATCCCACATACACTCCCAAGGTCTTGACCTTGAACCATAGGAGTCTAGACTTTGATCTCTCCTCCTTTCCACCGGCCCCTGTTCTCACTCAGGAACAGGAAAGGCTACAGGCTCTCTGCCCAGTGAGGGCTTTACGCACCTACATGCAGAGAACAGCCGAATGGAGGAAAACAAACCAACTGTTCGTCTGCTTTGCAGCACCTGCTACAGGGAGAGCCCTATCAAAACAACGCCTCTCACATTGGGTGACTGAGGCCATTAAGAGGGCATACAGTAGCAAAGGTCAACAGGTACCCTCTGGAGTGCATGCTCACTCCACTAGGGGCTTGGCCACTTCCTGGTCATTATTTAAGGGTGTGCCAGTCGCAGAAATCTGTGCTGCTGCGAATTGGAGCTCATTAAATACATTTGCAAAGCATTACAGTTTGGATGTTACTGCAGGTGACGTCACTCAGGCTGTCCTTTCTAACACACAGTAGAAAGTGGCCTTGAGGTGCCTGTTGGTCACAGGTAGACGTTCACTCTAGTATGCATTTTACTGAGCATTTCAAGGGTGTGAGTGGATTACGTTCCCATAGCAAGTATGTTGCACCGAGAGACCAACTGAAAGGGAACTGAAAGTTATGCACCATAACTCATGTTCCCTGAAGGAAGGGAATGAGGTGCAACATAGCTGGCCCTTTTCAATGCTGAAAGCTCGGTGAAGTGCAACTTTGGAGAAAGATGGAGGGGCGCAAGCCGCTTAAGTACCCAGAGGGCGGGGCCTCTGGCGCGGTGGTGACGCCCTGCCGTAAAGGCGTGAGTATATTCCTTCAGGTAATCGCGCGGAGGGCGCAATTCCCATAGCAAGTATGTTGCACCTTGTTCCCTTCCTTCAGGGAACATGAGTTATGGTGCATAACTTTCAGTTTTTCAACACAAACGTACATACTAGTTCATAAACATGCACAGAACTTTGTTTACAAACGGTTAGCTAACACACTTTCATCTAAAAACACATACCATATTCTCCGGCGTATAAGTCGCACCTTTTTGCCTACATTTCTAAGCCCTGCGACTTATAGGCCGGTGCGACTTATACGTCGATTTTTCCAATATTTTGGTCATAATTTGACTTTGGTCAAAAACTCCAAAAATGGTGCAGTACCAGTTTCGGCCGCTATGGGCGCTAAGAAACCCTTTACAGTACCTACACTGTTGACATCTGCCTGGTCCAAAAATGGTGCAGTGACACAGAAGATGAAGACTTCAATGGTTTTGAATAAATAAATAAAAACCATAAAATAAATACAGTATCTGTTTCTGTCATCATTTTAAACTGAGACACGTTTTTTACTGTAATGTCAGCTAATAAAAATATATTTTTATGTGTTTATCTTTAAAGATAAATGATGAAAGACACAAAATATACAAAAATTATGTTCATTTATTAATGAAAAGTTCAACTAAGACACATCAAACAAAATACTGTAGTTTTTATGTGATAATCTTGTCAAAAGTCCTTCCAAACAATTTGGCAGCCAGTCCAAAATAATGTTCATTTATTAATGAAAAGTTCAACTAAGACACATCAAACAAAATACTGTAGTTTTTATGTGATAATCTTGTCAAAAGTCCTTCCAAACAATTTGGCAGCCAGTCCATTTTGGGCAAAACACCAGTTCACGTGAGGTGCGACCTATAGGCCGGTGCGACTTATACGTTGATTTTTCCATTTAATTGGGCATAATTAGGTTGGTGCGACTTATACTCCGGTGCGACTTATACGCCGACGAATACGGTACCAGTGCTGTATTTTCTGTATGTTCTGTACAACTTTACTGTCTGTTAGCCAGCTCGTAAGTCCGGAACCTCGTAAGTCAATGCGCTCGTAAGTCGGGGAGTACCTGTATGTATATATATATATATATATATATATATATATATATATATATATATATATATACATATATATATATATATATATATATATATATATATATATATATATATTAGGGGTGTAACGGTACGCTAAAATCACATTTCGGTTCGGTTCAATTACAAGGAGGGCTCGGTTCGGTTTATTTTCGGTTTATTTTCGGTACAAAAAAAAAGACAAAATAAAGACTTACAAAATGTTTATTTTGAAAATATGCCAAAAATATGTTTGTATTGTATTGTAGTAATAAATAAAAGTGACCCATTTGGATGATATTTTAAATAAACAGCACTCTACAATAAATAAACTATATTAACAATAATAAAAATCTTAATAAATACAATAACAGTCAGAACAATAAGCAGCAACAGACTGTTTACAATCTAACTAATCAAGTTTTTGTCCAGTAGCAGCAGTGTGGCTGTATTTGTCCTCATTACTGTACTCACAACTTCTTGGACCTGCTCCTCCAAGTGGGACAGGTGCTGGAACAGTTCAGAGTTCAGTTCAGTTCAGTCATCACACACTTCTTAGCTGCAGGTGATCTCTGGTGGATGTCTGTCCCTGAAGTGGACAAAGAGAGCAGCTACCTCTGTCCCAGACTTGTAATAAAACAAAGAGATAAAAAAATAAGTTTATGTTTATGTTTATTAAATTTGTTCATTTTTTTTACAAAAGAAACAATATAAGACAATCCCATAAATGATAATTTACAAAATATAAAAAAATGAAAGGTAGCAGAAAGTTATATCTGCCCCTTTTTTCCAACAATCAGATTAAACAATAATAATCTTCAACCAACAGAACAAAATGACTAACTCTTTCTAATTTTGTAACTAATATAATACACATTACGCTATTTCATATATATATTTTTAACACATTTGTTTTGATCATTTTCTTAAATGTAAACAAGAACCGTTCGTACGCACAGATTTGTTCTTAAACTGTGCGTACGAGTGATTTAGGAGCATTTGTGGCATTCAACAATGTTTTCATATTCTAAGATTTTTTTCAGATACGAACAAAATTTACGTGTGGTCCAGACCTGTCGTATATTTTACGAGCAGTCAGTCTGCTGTTATCCAGACGGATTTTCTCCACTAATAACTTTATACTTCGTTATTTAGAAAATATTTTGGGTTTAAAAAAATCACGCACCATAATTATTCTTGACAATAGGTTATTCTGTTTGAAATAGAATTATAATTTTAAGTTTAATTTGTCTGGTGTGTCGCAGGCTTCGGTGAGTCGTGCGCTCCCCTTGGTCATCAAAGCCCTCCTCAAATTAACACCCTGTCAGCCCGTGTGCTGACAGTGGTTCTGACAGTGGTTCTGACAGCGGTTCTGACAGTGGTTCTGACAGTGGTTCTGACGGGACCATGATTTGTGCACTCCTGCCATGAAGAAGGAGGAAAACTGCAGCTCCAGTGTATGAGGAAATGATTCCTTCGGCAGTTATTAATCTTTCCCACAAAACACTGGAGCTACAGACTTCCTCCCCTTTCACGGCAGGTGCGCCGGGGCAAGATGGCTGGCTTGTTGGTAACTTTTTAATTTGTAATTGAGGATTTGGAATTATTCTCTGATCATTTACCTATAACTCACTATTTTCCACAGGTGATTGAGGCTATGAATTAGCCCCATGGCTTATGACACCTCTAAACAGCCCTCAGACAAGACAGGAGCGCTTGTGTAATAAGCTGCATATACGCACTCGTGCTGTAGTTGAGCGTACAGTTGGAGTTTTGACATGACATTTATTTTTCCATCCATCTCGGTAACGCAGACTTTCCTTGACCTCCAGCACCGTGCTGCGGCGAGACGTTTTCTGAAGCCATTTTCAGATCAAACCATTTTTTCTTGATTTCTGATACTGTACGACCCACGGGAGACACAACATTAACAGCAGTGGTTATTTCATGCCATTCTTTGGCTTTTCGCTGTCATTTTATGAACGGACACTTCCTGCTCTCTGAGGCAGGAAACGTAGCCTTATATGGTGTTTTGAGGGGTGGGAATTATGTAAATGACCTCTCCGCGTGCACGAGCAGGTGGATAGAACAGGTGCAATTCATCATACGTACGCAGCTCATTTACACACTTTTCCTGAGGATAGAAGAGTTTGTTGAATCTGACGTGGCATGTTCGTACGAACGCTTCGTACGAACAAAAGTAAGAGAAATTTAGGATAAAAATACGAACATGTTCTTGCATGAGGCCCATTGACTTGGCATTTTTAACTACATTCTCCAAGCCATTCCATAATCTAATTCCCTGGATTGAGGTAGAACGTCCCTTCAAACTAGTTCTGAATTGTGGTTTTACAAACATCTCTGTCCCCTTAAAGGTATTGTGACATGATTTTGTAAATTTGAATATTTGTCAGAACATATATATCTTATATCATTGAGCTCTGGTCGTTTTTGCATAATAAATTATAAATATATTAAATTTTTATTCCAAGTTATGGTAGTTTTTTTCTCTGGGATACGCCCCTAAAAATCTGCGCATTTCCGCAAAACATCATCTTGACGTGACAACGGGAAGGCACGCTCCAACGTGCATTTAAATAATAATGGCGGAGCATGTCCTATCGCGTCTGAGATATCATTTTGAGACAGTAAATCTTCCAAAACTCTCATTAATAAACCCTCCCTGAATAAAAAAATTACAGATGTTACCTGATGGCGCAGACATAATTTAAAAATGCATACATAGCAACGTGTTTGCTCCGGGCTCTCGGCTAATATTTTTAGAAGCTATCTTGGCTAACAAGAGTCCCTGACACCGGTCACGTCTGAGATATATCATTTTAAGACAGTAAATCTTCCAAAACTCTCATTAATAAACCCTCCCCGAATAAAAAGAAACGAGATGTTACCTGATGGCGCAGACATAATTTAAAAATACATCATTAGCAACGTGTTTGCTCCGGGCACTCGGCTAATGTTTGTTAGCTGCTATGTCGGCTTATTACCGGTTGCGTCAGCGATATATCATTTTAAGACAGTAAATCATCCAAAACTCTCATTAATATCCCTCCCCGAATAAAAAGAATTACCTGATCGGCAGACATAATTTAAAAATACATCATTAGCAACGTGTTTGCTCCGGGCACTCGGCTAATGTTTGTTAGCTGCTATGTCGGCTTATTACCGGTTGCGTCAGCGATATATCATTTTAAGACAGTAAATCATCCAAAACTCTCATTAATATCCCTCCCCGAATAAAAAGAATTACCTGATCGGCAGACATAATTTAAAAATACATCATTAGCAACGTGTTTGCTCCGGGCACTCGGCTAATGTTTGTTAGCTGCTATGTCGGCTTATTACCGGTTGCGTCCGCGATATATCATTTTAAGACAGTAAATCATCCAAAACTCTCATTAATATCCCTCCCCGAATAAAAAGAATTACCTGATCGCGCAGACATAATTTAAAAATACATCATTAGCAACGTGTTTGCTCCGGGCACTCGGCTAATGTTTGTTAGCTGCTATGTCGGCTTATTACCGGTTGCGTCAGCGATATATCATTTTAAGACAGTAAATCATCCAAAACTCTCATTAATATCCCTCCCCGAATAGAAAGAAACGAGAGATGTTACCTGATGGCGCAGACATAATTTAAAAATACATCATTAGCAACGTGTTTGCTCCGGGCACTCGGCTAATGTTTGTTAGCTGCTATGTCGGCTTATTACCGGTTGCGTCAGCGATATATCATTTTAAGACAGTAAATCATCCAAAACTCTCATTAATATCCCTCCCCGAATAGAAGGAAACTACAGATGTTACCTGATGGCGCAGACATAATTTAAAAATAC
>JBBPBX010070709.1:0-13178 GCA_038048925.1 Garcialebias charrua | reverse complement strand
GACTATTGTGTGAAAACAGTATCTTCATCACAAATTCTCTGTGTTTTTTTCCCTTTCATTCTGAAAAACAGACCAAAAACGACTACAAAACTCTGCAGACACACTAAATAATCATAAAAACCAAATAAAACAGCCAGTCTTACCTAAAATCATGTCAACACAACATGGAGGAACATGGAGGAAAAAACGGTTCTGATTGGTTGCTTCACAATGTGGTGTGTTCAGGGAAACTCCTAAATTTGATTTTCCTTTTGAATTCATTGACTTTTTGTAATAAAAAATCAACTGATTGCTCGCACAGGGGCGTAATACTCTAACAGAAATTATATGTCACATTTCTGGTTGTATTTTGAAGGAAATACACAACAAAATCAATATAAAAACACTACTTTATAAAGATTGGAGTCTCTGCTGTCCAACAGACTTGAATGTAACACTTCACATGCGTTCTGCATTGTTTACAGAGCCCATTTTAATGCATGACGTCAAAATGTGCAAATCTGCATATTTTGACCCCAGAGGGTTAATCCTAACTGATCTGGAGACATATCGGGTGATACTCTTGTGCAAGGATAAAAGTTAAGGAACCGTTACTGGAGTAGGCTGGAGTGAGGACTTGTTGCAAGGTCCTGCGGCTGCCTCACTCATGTAGAATGACACAGTGCTCATCTACGGGAGAGAGTTATTGGCCAATTGAAGTTTGACTGGGAGGCAATCGGGGGCTCATAAAGATGTGGAGTCAAAGCCTTTGGACAACACAAAGCTTGATACTTGGTGAGTGTATATAATGTAGGACAAAACTCATTCTAAAATACATTCCTAATGTTTTTCTCGGTTTATGAACAAATTACTGTAATGTTCCATGCTCCTCACGGTTTATGATGCAGATTCTGATACAATCACCTAAAAATGCCATTCACTGATACCATATGGATTGGACTGGATTTGGTTATGTGCTCTATTATAAAAAAAGTTTACAAACAAAGTTAAATGCAGGTTATTATTCGTAGTTGTTAAATCAAAAATATCTGAGAGCATAACTTGTTTTTTTTTAAAGGGAACCACAATTACTTCTAACATTAGACGTAGTAATTTAAAAAGTAATTGTGGTTCCCTTTAATTATAAGTTATTGTTTATCACTCGTGAAACCTAGAGACATATTTTAAGGATATGTTTGATGTGAGAGTAATTACACTGATGATAGAATGGCATAACATTGGAGTAATTTCTGTTTTTTTTTTGTTTTTGTTTTTTTTCAGTCTACACCAAGGCAAAGTGCCCTGACACCACCATGCAAGATGTGCGAAAGAGTCCTAAGAAAAGAAAATGCAACATAAACAACTACCGGTGAACTGTTTTTTTCTTATCCCCCCCACAAAGTTGTGAAGATGCCTTCTGAAAAGGAAATACTTCAATTTCCAGTTGGAGACACTATTTTTGCTTTGTTTAAGCAAATGCACACATTTTTACATTGTCTTCTGGACTTTATGTTTACACCTTGAAATGCAAATGTGCACCTTTTCCTTTCAATTTTTAAAACTCGGATGGGATTCATTTTAAATGCTGCTGTTTTGTAGACTGTTTTGTAAACTGTTTTTGAGCTGCACCTTAATTTTATATAAAAATATTGAAGTTCTCAAGACCTTGTTTTATGACTTTGTAAACACATCTTTCAGAATACTTTAAAAAATAATTTTTAGCATATAAATAGTATTGTGCAAGTATTGTTAAGCAAACTTATAAGTGTAACCTAACAATTACAATGACAACATGGTATTAGTTTTAGAAATTCAAAAATTTAACTTAAATGATAAACTAAACTGTAAACTAGAAGTAAATAACAAGTGCATTGGGAGTATATGAAAAAGTGTACTAGTGGTGTACTTTAAGTATACTGTAATAAACTAAAGTATGAACTAGAAGTATATAACAAGTGCATTTGGAGTATAAAGAAAAGTATACTAGTGGTATACTTTAAGTGTACTTCAATAAACTAAAATATGAACTTCAAGTACACTATAATTACATTGGAAGTCTAATTAAAAGTGTACTACTAGTATACTTTAAGTATATATTTTAAACTTAAAATGGGCCAATTTAGTCCCAAAAAAGTATATTGTATGTAAACAGCGAGTATACTTAAAGGGATTGTGACATGATTTTTTTACTATTCATAAAATTGCTCAAAATATATATATTTTATCATTTAAATATGTTTGTTTTTGCAAACAAAATGATAAATCACTTTAATTTTGCTTTAAAAGTGATTTTGAACTTCAAGCCGTGTTTAATCATGGGAAATCCCATTACACACGAACGCACCATCTGTGATGTCACACTGGGCAGAGCTCTGGGCTTGTCACAGTGCGCAGGTATGAGCAGCTCGACATGAAGGAAGTCTGATACAGCATCAGACCTAAATTAGATCCTGTTGTTTCTTGTTTCATCACCCAAACAATTTTCTGCTTCCCAAAATGAAGACAAATAGCTCAAATCTTCACTTAGATTGCTAAATTCAGCCAGTTTTAAATTGTCCGCTATTAAAGACACCACAGCCCTCTGCCCAGTGTGACATCACATATGGTGCGTTCGAGTGTAATCGGATTTCCCATGATTAAACACGGCTTGAAGTTCAAAATCACTTTTAAAGCAAAATTAAAGTGATTTATCATTTTGTTTGCAAAAACAAACATATTTAAATGATAAAATATATATATTTTGAGCAATTTTATGAATAGTAAAAAAATCATGTCACAATCCCTTTAAAAGTACACTTAGAGACATACTTTATATACTTTAGTATATTTAACAACATATACTTAAAGTATACTTCTTTTGGTAAGGGTGGCGCACAAATCCAATATGGCGGTTAGACAAAAATAATAATAATAATGTTATGAGCCATGTTATTGAGCCGTTCACATACATATGTAACTTATCATTTTCAACAGGAATTTTTCCAGATAATATGAAAGTAGCTAAGGTCGTTCCTCTTTTAGGAGCCAAGATGGTCTAGTGGCAGGGCTTTTGACTACGGATCCGAAGGTTGCGGGTTCGCGCCCCGGCCACTACCCAGCTTGGGGTGTCTATGAGTGCACACCTATTTCTCCAGCTCCCCGGGCGCTTTCGGGCTGCTCACTGCACCACCTGGTAGGTGGTTGGGTTAAATGCAGAGACGAATTTCGTCTGTGTATGGGAACATACGCAGATGACAGGAATAGACATTATTATTATTATTATTATTTTTTTTAAAAATGGTGATAAATGTGTATTCAACAATTATAGACCTATATCCTTGTTACCACAGTTTTCAAAAATTCTTGAAAAACTATTTGTAAACAGACTAGACCAATTTATAGATAAACAAAATATTCTAAGCAACAGTCAGTATGGGTTTAGATCAAAAAACTCTACATCAATGGCTCTCATGGAATTAATGGAACAAATAACTACTGCTGTCGATCAAAAACAACATTGTATCAGTATCTTTGTTGATTTAAAAAAAGCATTCGATACTATTGATCACACCATTCTCCTTGAAAAACTGAACAAATATGGTATTAGAGGACCAGCATTACAGTGGGTATCTAGCTACTTAAAAAATAGGAAACAATTTGTACAAATAAATGATGTAAGATCTGACCTCTGTAATATCACATGTGGAGTTCCCCAAGGCTCTGTACTTGGACCAAAGCTTTTTATTTTATATGTGAATGACTTGGTAAATGTGTCAGGACTCCTTAAATGTGTACTTTTCGCTGATGATACCACTTTTTTCTGTTCAGGTGAAGATATAGAACAAATGTTAGAATTGATAAAGACAGAATTTGTCAAGATACAAACTTGGTTTAAAATAAATAAATTATCATTAAATCTAGAGAAAACTAATTACATGATATTCGGTAATAAAAAGAAAACTGTTGATGTTCCACTCAAAATTGAGGATGTTGAGATTTGTAGAGTGAATGAGGTGAAGTTTTTGGGTGTTATCATTGATGACAAACTGACATGGAAACAACACATAAATTCTGTAAGAATAAAAATAGCTAAATCGATAGCAGTACTGTACAAAGTCAGAGACCTATTGAATGATAAAGCTCTGTATTTGTTGTATAACACAATCATTGTTCCACACTTAATCTATTGTATTGATGTTTGGGGGAAAGCGTGTAAAACAATCACAAAGCCTATTTTTGTATTACAGAAAAGAGCTGTAAGAATTATCACTAGAAAGCATTACCGTCATCCATCAAGTACATTATTTTATCAACTAAAATTATTGAAGTTCCATGATTTGGTAGACTATAATATTTTATCAGTTATGTATAGAGCTCAAAATAATGCATTACCTTTAAATATCCAAATGCACTTTGTTAAAAGACAAAGTTGTTATAATCTTAAGGGAACAGAGTTGTTTGTAAAACCACAATTCAGAACCAGTTTGAAGGGACGTTCTACCTCAATTCAGGGAATTAGATTATGGAATGGCTTGGAGAATGTAGTTAAAAATGCCAAGTCAATGTTTACATTTAAAAAAATGATCAAAACAAATGTGTTAAAAAAATATATGTGAAATAACGTAATGTGTATTGTATTAGTTAGAAAATTAGAAAGTGTTAGTCATTTTGTACTGTATTAGTATTAGTTAGAAAATTAGAAAGAGTTAGTCATTTTGTACTGTTGGCTGAAGAATATTATTGTTTAACCTGATTGTTGGAAAAAGTTGGTTGAAGATTATTATTGTTTACATGGTTTGACTACTGTTGTTTAATCTGATTGTTGGAGATAAGGAGCAGATATAATAAGATTTATTCTTCTTTCTGCTACCTTTCATTTTTTTACATTTTTGTACACTATCATTATGAGATTGTCTTGTATTGCTTCTTTTGTAAAAAAATGAACAAATTTAATAAACATAAACATAATAAACATAATAATAATTTAATGTACTAACACAGAATATAAGCAAAATTCACTACATCACCAGGAATGATTGTAAGAACCAACAGCCCTTGATTTGAATGTTCCCTGTCGAAGTTTAAAAAAAATTAAAGCATGTGGTAAATTATTCTGTATGCAACAGGAAGCTAGCAGAGCTAACTGCTAACAGCATTAGCTCTCTGTGAGGGGCAATTAGTTCTTGTTTGCTACAGGCATTAACTACCGGTACTAATTCAATCAGTCCCGAAATAACAACAAAGGATGATCAACTACAAAGTAGCTCTAATTTAGGGCAAAAATGATGCAGTTGACACTCCGGTGAAACATTATAGCTATCGTTAACATGAGCAAACAAAAACGTTATTTTACCAGCAAGTACAATAAAAACGGAATCAAATTTGAGCACTTAACATGTGTCAATAAACTGTTACATCAACCAGACTGACCTGATTTCAGCACTTTGTCACTGTAATGAGATTTTGCAGCAAACAGTCAGGAGAAACATAGCCTCACGGTTCTTAATTTTTTTCTTCTTCTTTGTGCACCAGGCAGGTCACGTGTACACGTGTTCACTGACAAACCAGTAAAAACATGTAAATGAGAGGTGTCTCCACTCAGAGCCATTAGTAATGCAGCTACTCATTTTGAGCAGTATACAATTCACATATTGTTTAGTAATGCTCCCACCTTTTGCAAAATAACAAAAAGATTAGTAATAATAGCTTGACTTATTATGTAAATGAAAATTTGGGGTTACAGTGTACTGGCACTCAGTAAAGTACACTCAGTAAACCCTTCATGTGGATTATGAGGCATTTTGCTAACAAACAGAAAATAATGGCTAACAATTTTTCTGCCAAAGTTTCGAACAAAGACGTATTGCTGCTACAAATGCATGTTGGAGATAACTCTCAGCCACAACTACAAAGTACACTACATTGTATGTCAGTATGTGCAAAATGGACTGAGTTAAAATATTAGTTTTTTAAGGTTGATTACCCAGAGTGACTATCTTTACTTCACTTGATTTAATACTTTCAGAGGGTTTCATTAACATCTGTCCAGTGGTTCATAAACTATTTTGCTAACAGACAAAGGAACACATGCACATAAACAGACAAACAACTGCATTTACATTATCCACCTTTCATGATGTGAGTGATATTTAGATATACTGTACCAGACTATTCTAATTATTGGATTATTTACCAAAGCATATTCCGTTCAGGTTCAACAATTTAAAATAGGAAATGACATTCAGTGGTTTGCAGATTTATGTGGTATTCTAATTTCACATCTTTTGAAACTGTCACATTAGGATGGTGTTCTGTATTTTAAATAATGTTTATGTTCAAAGATAAAGCAAAAAAAAAAAGAAAAGAGAAATTTGAAACAGATTGAGAGGTAGAGTCAACAGTAGAATACTGATGTGGCTTGATGAAGTGATAAAAAGAGAACCAATAGAGCAGTGAGAGGGTAGACAGATTTAAACTGAGAAAAAAGACAGACAGAAAGAGAAAGAGAGACACCCAATGGTTGGAAAATAACTTTAATCTCTGCAGCAGCAGCTATTAAACCAATTTATAATACTCCTCTGCCGCCTGACAAAACCTTTAAAACCAGGCAAATGGCTGGAAAATAGGTCACACCCAGAGTCATATTCACACACACAGTATGTGCCCCCACCCAAGAAGTCAATTGGAGAAAACTTGAATAAATGATCTCTCTCTCTCTCTCTCTCTCTCTCTCTCTCTCTCTCTCTCTCTCTCTCTCTCTCTCTCTCTCTCTCTCTCTCTCTCTCTCTCTCTCTCTCTCTCTCCCACACCCCCCACACACACTATTTCTAGAGTCAATCAGAAGATGAACTGCTCAAACTAGACAAATACTTGAGGATAATGGCGCACTCAGGACATGTTCTACTATTTCTATTCCAGTGTGTCTCAGATACATCTTATTAATCGTGCTGTAAAAGGTCTGTAGTTCTTTTTCCTGCAGTTTTCTTTGAGTTTAACTAACACCTTACACTCAAAACATATATATCAGTTTTTATTAAGAAATCAGTTTTTTTTTACTCTAAATGAAAGTTGATTTTTTTGTTTGTTTGTTTGTTTCAGCTGGCCACGCAGAAACAGCATTTTTAGAAATGGCTCCCAAATTGTGTATTTTAAAACTGAATTTCAGAACAAAAACATATTTAAATATTTCAAAGTTCATCTTCAATAATCCAGAAAAAAATGCAACAAAGTTAACATATTTTCCACCATACACGCCGCACTGCCATATAAGTCGCATCAGTCAAAATTAATCTAATAAAAATAATAATGTTGCTTCGCCATATAAGTTGCATCTATTATGCGTCACCACTGACACATCGCGTTTGTGACATATCTCCTCTGACAAACTAGAAATGTGGGTCGGTGAAACAGTGTCGGTCTCGGTGTGGGTCCCGCATAGGAGGACTTAAACAAAATTTTTACAAGATTAGCACTTAAAAACAATTGTTTGTTTGCTCAAAGCTAAAGGTATATCTCAGTTGAACTTTTACTTAATAAATGCACTTTGACGGTCATATCTGCTGCAGTTCAAAAGCCGAATTAGGAGAATTAGAGGAAAAACATAAAATAACAACTGATAAGGTTATATGGAATGAAATTACAAAAACAAGGAACGAAATTAATGAGTTAACTACAAATGAAATAAAGAAAAAACTATTATTTCTCAAACAAAGATACTATGAAGGTGGATCCAGATCAATGAAGGTTCTTGCTTGGAAACTTAAAAAGAAAATAGCTCAGAACACAATCCACAAAATTAGAGATTCAGATACGAATATAATAAAAAACAGATTAAATGAAATCCAGACTGCATTTGAAACATTTTATAAGAAGCTTTATTCTAAAAGGGGAGGAGGTAGCATGGCGGAAATACAAAAGTTTCTGGACTCTCTTGAATTACCTACATTAAATGAAGAACAAAATAAGAAAATGGTTAAGGACATAACAGAAAAGGAGTTAAAAGAAGCCATTAGTAGACTTAAGTTAAATAAATCACCAGGATCTGATGGCTACACAGCAGAATGGTATAAGGAATTAAAAGAAGAGTTAATACCAGTGATGCTTCCTACATTGAATTGGGCATTGAATAAATGGGAAACACCGCCCAGCTGGAAGGAAGCAGTGATTTCTGCCATCCCTAAAGAAAACAAAGACAAATTAGACTGTGGATCATATAGACCAATATCAGTTCTCAACATAGATTATAGATTATTTACTTCCATCCTGGCCAGAAGATTAGACAAGTTTTTACCAAACTTGATACATAATGACCAGACTGGCTTTATACGAGAACGTCAAACACAAGATAATATACGACGGACACTACACATTATAAATCATATTCAAAAAGAAAAAAGAGCAGCGATGGTAATCAGTATTGATGCAGAAAAGGCGTTTGACTCTGTGAATACATAGTTCCCACGTGACGTCACATAAGAGGTATTTCGGGTTTTCCGCCATTTTGGTTGGTAATACTTCCTTTCCTGACCACTAGTGGCAGCGTAGGTTACTGGCTGTGTAATATCAACCGGAAGGATTTGCCCTCCACAACATCAAGAATACGCTCCGATCACTTCTAGTCAGGTAAACAAAGATTCTATGTGAATAATTTTGCGAAACTGTGTGTGTTTGAACAGTTTTTTCAGTTTCTTGCTCTTCTGTTACTGTCTGTTACTGACGTTAGCTTAGCAACGCTATGCTAATGCTAACCTCCACTTCGTAACACTCACGGGAACAAGGTGTCCCACCCGTGTTTATCCTAGACTCTTTGTTGTTAGGAAGCTGCTTGTTAATGATTTATTTTGAACCTTTATTTACCCTGTGACATCAGGCTGATACACACACGTTAATGACAGATAAACTGTCTCAAACTGAGACAGGTAATGCAACAAGCAAAACTCACAACAAAGAGCAGATCCGAGAGCTGCTCAGAAAATGTCACGGTGTGATTCCACAAAAACAAACTTTGCATGAATAAAAACCTGTTGTATATAAAAACTTTTTTTCTTTTTGTCCTCTGCAGCTAATCCTACTGATAGGGTGTTACTGAAGCTGGTCCTGAGTCTGCTGCAGCTCTGCAAACTAGCTGCCAGTCATCCTGGAGGAAATGACATTTTAGGTACACAATGTGTTAGTTGTTTAAAAAATGTCCACCCTCTTTCAGTCCATTTCAGGCTTTAATGTTTCAAGACATAATAAAAATGATCTGGTCATTAACAGGTTCTTAATACTGCAAATGCTGCACCAATCCGTCTGTCAAGCTCACGCTCCATTCTTCCGTCACTCGTGACCAGAACCCCACACTGAAGTTGACAGCCACACTTACCGGTACGATAGCTGTTAGGTGCAACTGTATTTATTTTTTATACTTTGAGTAGCAAACTTGGAGTCTTATTTTAAACTTTGTGATGCAAAAAATGACAATGTTTACTAATCTTTTCATTTTTTTAAGGTACAGATGAGTGAATAGTTCGTAGACCCGGGTCCAGTCTCAGATCCGGAGGGGTTGGCTGCTCCAGTCGGATGGTCCCACATGATGAGAAATCTGTTCATTTGTTTAAAATCAGAAACTGCGCTCGGATGCATCGTTTCTTGTTGAAGAGTGTTTTGATTAATCATTTCATTAAAATATATAAAATCACCCACAGTTCTCATATTGTATTCAGTTTAAATTGTTTTGAATTTATAATTATAGCTTTTATTCTGAACTTTATCAGTCTACTACTGGAGGATGAACAGGAACATGCATGTTTTTATGTTTTGTACATGTTAATAATTAACACTAAACTGGTAAGTTAAGTTGCCAATTAAGAACAATCACTACATGTAGGTTTTATTTATGTGCAGTAGAACTTCTCATTATTGGACATTAAACAACAACTTAATTATTGAAATAAACAAGGTGAAACTTGGTACAACTGTTTTATTCAAACTAAAGGTAAGCACACGTTCATTTAGCAATGTGTGTTTTCACAGCAACACCAAATGTATTTGAAAAGCAGATTCATCCATCTTTCATCCATCCAGCTTCATCGATCTCCTGGGACTCAGCATCTTACACAGAAAGAGAAAACAAAATGCTTTCAGGGTTTAAAGCAATATTTAACTAATGGATTACGGTAAAAGGAGTTACCAAATTGTAACTTTTCACCACTAACTTTATTAACAAAGGCAAATCACAGTGGAAAATAAATATCTGACATTTACTGAGAAACGTTAATACTATGACTGAGAAATAATTATAAATAATTTATTTTGTTAACACTAATTTAAGTATGAAAGGCAGTCATAGGCTAAATAAATAATGTAATGTGAGAAATATCAGCCATCCTTACTAACAAGCTCATCAGTTAAGCTGAAGCAACGATCTTTAATATCTATGCTTTAAAGTAGCACAGATAAAAAAATAAAAAAGTAGCACAGATTAGCATAGCCGATGTAGCTTTTACTAAAGTACACATGGCTGATATTTACTGTGGCACAAGTTACATTAGCTAAGCTATTCTTTGTTATGTTAAAAATCGGTTATATTTACTGTAGCTCAAGCTACGTAGCTTAGCACGCAGTAAACAACACCATTAGCAAAGAGCTAGCTTAGCTGCTATAGCTACGAGGGACGTCACATCTACGTGTAATCACTTACTCTGCCATTCACCAGAACTGTTATTAACATGAAGACAGCAATGACGAGCTCTGGACGTCCTTCACAACTCTGTTACTGGATCTTAAGCATCCATCCATGAATTTAAAGCTGCGAATCTGCTCCGTTGTGGACACTCAGAGTAACTTCTTCGTGACAACTTTTTGCCCTTCTCCACCAGGGGGCAATACCGCTTCGTCTGACATGATTTATTTCTCCAACTCACAACTTGTTGCCCTTCTCCACCAGGGGGCAGTACCGCTTCGTCTGACATTTATTCCTCCAACTCAACTCCAACCACAGCGCCTTGGTCAAGAGTAGCTCTGGTTGCTCGCGTCGGTTTATCCTACTAAAATGGCGGAAATTCCAGAATTCTAGAATTCTAGTCACGTGTGTGGGAACTATGTATTGGAGTTTCCTCTATCAAGTTCTACGTAAATTTGGCATAAATGAAAAAATAATTAAAACCATACAGGCACTATATGAAAAACCAACTGCTAGAATAAAAATTAATGGATGCTTATCAAACAGCTTTGTTTTGGAAAGAGGTACAAGGCAAGGCTGTGCATGTTCACCATTGTTATTTGCATTATACCTAGAACCACTCACTCAATATATAAGACAAAACAATGAAATAAGGGGTATCACTGTACATGGGAAAGAACACAAATTAGCCTGTTATGCAGATGATATTTTAGTTTTTCTGGGACAACCAACAAGCTCTCTACCTAAACTAATGCAGTCGTTTGAATGTTTTGGTGTCTTATCAGGATACAAAATAAATATAAGTAAAACTCGACTACTTAAATACAATTACAGTCCTCCAGAAGAAATCAAGAAAAAATATGATCTATCATGGCAAACAGACTATATTAAATACCTAGGAATAATAATTCCAAAGGACCTAACAGATCTAGTAAAATATAATTACTCACCAATACAAAATAAAATTAAAGACGATATAGCTAGATGGAATCTTACCCCATATTTAAGTTTCAGCTCAAGAATAGACTCAATTAAAATGAGTATTTTGCCAAAGTTATTGTATTTATTCCAGACTCTACCAATTGAAATAAACCAATCACAATTTAATGAATGGGACAAAATCCTGTCTAGATACATATGGCAAGGAAAAAGACCCAGGATTAGATTAAAAACATTACAATTGGCAAAAGATAAAGGGGGATGGGGCCTTCCTTCCCTTAGAGATTACTACTGGGCAGCACAGCTGAGGTCTATGATCTGTTGGTGCAATCCCTCATATAAAGCCCAATGGAAGAACATCGAAGAGGCCCTGACCTCCACCCCCTTACAAGCACTCATAGCAGACAGTGACCTACAAAATGCTATAAAAAATATAGATAACCCTTGGATCAAGCTGACTCTGAAAACGTGGAAAACTGTAATAAAAACATACAAATTAGAAGATGATCTAGTAATTTTAAAGTGGTGTGCATATGATACACAATTTACTCCAAATAAATTGGACAATAGATTCAAGGAATGGACACAGAAAGGATTAACAGCTGTGTGTAAAATGATAAAAGACAACACACTACAAAGTTTTGAATGGATTAAAGAAAAATACTTTTTAGAAGCACATGATTTTTTTCGTTATCTACAGGTAAGACATTTTGTCAATGATAAAATAAAAAAAATATCAGAGTTGAGCAAACCACTGTTGAGCCAGTTTAAAGAGGCATATGACTCAAACAAACAGAGAGGCATTATCTCAGGTCTTTACAAAGGACTTGTAAATATGAAAGCACATTCAACATTATATGTCAAAACAAAATGGGAAATGGAGGGAGAAATACATATAACAGAGGAAGAGTGGAGAACAATTTGGGAGTATCAGTGGAAATGTAGCAGCTCATTGAGATGGAGGGAATTTGGGTGGAAAAGCTTGATAAGATATTTCATTACACCCTACCAAAAATCCCACTATAAAGGTAATTCTCCAGCTTGTTGGAGAAATTGTGGAAATAACATTGGAAATCATTATCATATTTTTTGGGACTGTCAAGTAATTAGAACCTATTGGAGGGAGATACATCAAGTAATACAAGATGTAATTGGATATCAACTGCCTTTAGAAAGTAAAGTTTTGTTTTTTGGACTCATGCCTGAAGGTTGCTCAAAGATGGACAAATACCTAATTAATATTTTATTAGTGGCGTGCAAAAAAGCCATCACGAAACATTGGCTTTCACTGGAGAGCCCAACAGTGAACATATGGATGGACATTACAATGGACATATACAGGATGGAGAGAATAACTGCAGAAGTAAACGATGAAAAGGACCGATTTATTCTACGCTGGAAGAAATGGATGGTTTATATAAAATCATATAGACCAGATATAGACCTAGTAATTTCTGAATGATTGTAACAAAAAACCACTTTTACTCCTTTTATATTAAGGTTTTTGTATTTTATTTTGATTTGTTTTGTTCCCATTGTTTGTTTTTTATTATTAGTTTTGATTTATTATTATTATTTTTTGTTTCTTTATTTCTATTGTTAAGGACATTAAAATGAT
>JBBPBX010070708.1:0-16885 GCA_038048925.1 Garcialebias charrua | reverse complement strand
GGCGGCGCGATCAATCTGCAGCTCCTGCTCCAGCCTGAGACGTCCACAGAGCTCACAGAGCGATTCCAGCTAGTAATTAATCCATATGATGCGATCCTGGTCACAAGTGTTCAAAAGGCCGGCTCCCGTGTTAGCTCCCGTGTTAGCTTCTGGAGCTAGCCAGGCCAGAGCCTGGCCGGAGGTGTTCGCGCGGCGGCCTGGCACGATCAGCGATAAATCCGCTGCTGCCTGAGACATCCACAAAGTTCACAGAGACGTTTCCAGCTCGTAATTAATCCATATGAAGCCATCCTGGTCACCAGTCTTCGGCCGGCTGCCGGCAGCTAACCTAAAATGGCGTCCGGTGTTGTACATTAATTTGTGACCGGAGACCCCAGTGACTGAACCTAAAATGGCGTCCGGTGTTCTACATTAATTTGTGACCGTGTAAACTGAAGACCTACTTCCTGTTGTCCAAGATTGCTCAAAAATGATCAGAAATGATCTTTTTTTATCATAATTATTATTTATAAAGCCTTTAAAACAACCACAGCTGCAACAAAGTGATGTACACATGAAATTAAGAACATGAGGAGTCTCCAGGCTCGAACCAGCAGACTGAGAGACAGCTCTGTTCATCAGGCAGTCAGAATGCTAAACACTCTGCCTGCTCTGCCCCCCCTCCCATTTGAACTGCCTTAACACTAAAACTTTCTCACACATTATCACTCAACACAAAGTTTTTCACTAAACTCTCGGTCATGTGCTCATACAGTTTGCACTAATTCTCATACTTGCACTAATGTCTGTATTACATCACTGCCTATAATCATAATACTGTTTACATTCTCTGTTTACATTTATTAATACTGTTTACTTTTATTACTACTGCTTACATGTAATTACTACTGTTTACATTTATTTACACTACTCTAATATCTACACCACTGCTGGTACATATACAGTGTGCTCTGAACGGTCTTATTTAGGGATGCCCAATGTGCCTTACTGCATATGCCACTTTTTGCCTCTATAACAACATCAACTACTACCTCATACATATACTGTGTACATTGACTCATACGCTGCTTTGCCACTTTGCAAATGTCAATGCTAGAAACCTTTAGTTTATTTTAGTTATACTTTTTATACTCTTTTTTTTGTGCTAGTATGCAAAAACTCAGGACAGTATTATGTTCATTAAATGTTTAATGTTTTAGTTTTAGAGTTGGTGTGGATTTTCATGCTCTTGCACCGCTATGCAAAAAAAAAAAAAACTCAGGACAGTGTTAGTTTTACTATTTTATGCTTATGTCTATTATTATATGTTTCAGTGTTTCAATGTTTAGATGTTTACTGTTGCACCGAGGGACTGAGAGAAACGCAATTTCGGTCCTGTGTATGTCCTGTACAGTACATATTGCAGATCTGACAATAAAGTTGACTTTGACTTTGAAAAAAAAAAAAAAAATTATTTTTTTATACAGTAATTTCATATTTTTATTAAATATGATACGTTCGTAGGTCCCGTTGTTCGTAGGTCGATGGAGTCGTAAGTAGGGGGTTTGCTGTATAAGCAAGCTGAACCACTGATGCACACCAAACTAGGTAAATTGGAAGCTAACACACACACATATTTGGGATAACACGTGCCTGTGACCCATTCAAAGTTCAGTGTGTGAAAGCAGAGATTACAGAAAAACACACACACATCCTACTGTATGTAAATTGACAAAAACCACACTTCACACATTGATACCAAGGACCTGTCAAAGTCTTTGTTAGTCTAATTCACAAGTGAAGGGCGAGATACACTCGCGCGTCCTCACGATACGCCAATACGCAGCGTACGTATGCCCCGTACGCAGCGTAGCCCCGCGTAGCCCCTCAGGGCAAGTACGCGCAAAGGTATTTTTTTACTACGCATACGCGATTCGCATACGCGATGCGCGGTGTCTGACCTAAACTTCCCCGGCTCCGGACTGTTTTGTATGTTACACAAATGAAATAAATTCCTCTTTTTTATCGCTGATCGGGCCTTTTCTTTTGTTTTTTTGCCTAAAGTCAAGTAACCGCTTCTTCCTCCGTTCACTCGATGAATGAAATGAATGAATTCAGGTCCTACCTGGGTGCGCGATGTTTTATATATTCCCTGGTGGGCTGTGGTGGGCTGTGGGCTGCAGGAAAAGCACTCCGTGCTCAGCTGCTCATATTACAACAAGGAGAACGCGAGTGTTTGGAGCGAAAAACTACCGGAAGTGACGATCGGAAGTGACGGTACGGAGGAAATGACGTAGAATTTGGAGCGAAAACACGAGAATCTACGCGAGAACATCAGCCGAGCTGTAGCAGAGGCTCCGTATACGCGCGTATACGGGCATATACGCGCGTATACGGAGTCTGCTTCACTGTATCTCGGCCTTGAGGCTCCTCTGTTCTCATCAGGTGGGATGCGTCTGGGAAAACAGCTGCAGGTCCGCAACCATAAGTTTTAAAAAGTTGAAATCTGACAGAACCAGACTGTGTGCACATGGATTTTCAAACAGGAGTCACGCACCAACATATGTTGGTTGCAAGCTGAGGTAACACATACATGTAAATTGACAGATCACACCTTAACAGTAGGGGGTTCCCTTGAAGTCTCTGACAGAAGACATGCAACTGTATGTAAATTTTTGTCAATTTACATACAGTAGGATGTGTGTGTGTTTTTCTGTAATCTCTGCTTTCACACACTGAACTTTGAATGGGTCACAGGCACATGTTATCCCAAATACTGTATGTGTGTGTGTTAGCTTCCAATTTACCTAGTTTGGTGTGCATCAGTGGTCCAGCTTGCTTATAACTTCCCTCTCCCTCTCACAGTCTCTATTGAATTGAGAAAGCTTATCGGATGATGAGCGAAACGTCTTCTGTTACAAATAAAGTCCAGTTGATCTTGTATTGAACGCCTTTTTTGATTTCTCACATAGGTGTTTACCTTCTCCAGATGGCCGAGGGAGGTGTGAACTGCTAAAGCAATGACATCATCTGTAGACAGCTCAGTATGCAAACTGTAGGGGGTCCAGGGTGTCAGGCACAGATGTGAGTGATGCTGCATAACAAGCTGAATTTAGCAGAAAGAAGTTTTTCATTCATTCAGCTTTTATTTAGACAGGTTGACCCCAAGTTATCCCATAAGTTAGAAGAAGCACAAAAATGTTATAGTTAGTTTGATCTGTTCTGCTGATTATTCTTCATGTTCGACAGTTTTTAAAGATAAATTGTCTTGATTTTTGTATTTGGTGCTGGTAAAGTTTAGAGTTTTTTTAATTTGTGCCTAAAAACGAGGTGACGTGCACGCAGGTCTTCCACCCGATGGCTCGTTCAGCTCGGACTTTTAGAGAAACCAGAAGTTTAAAAGTACAGAAACAAAAAAAACAAACATCTGAAACAAACAATAACGTTTAAAATTCGAGTTTCGATGAAAAGTGGTGTTGGTGTTGGTGTAAATTTTCATAATTTTATACTACTATGAAAAAACTCAGGACAGTGTTACACTTTTACTATTAAATGTTTTAGTGTTTAGTGTTTAAATGGTTACTGTTGCACCGAGGGACTGAGAGAAACGCAATTTCAATCCTGTGTATGTCCTGTACATATTGCAGTTCTGACAATAAAGTTGACTTTGACTTTGAAAAGGCTTGTTTGTAAATTTGTCTGGCTGGGTCAAAGGTCACCGCTCTAAGACTTATTCAGTGCTTTTGTTCCAACTCTTGTCAAAAACACAAAGATTCAGTTTGAATCAGTAAATAAAAAATGTTCTGTTTCCAGTGCTGGACGTTTTGTAAAGTTGATTAGTTTGTGTTTTTTCTTTGTGTGGAACGTTCTCGTGGACTGAATGTTCTTCAGGTGAAGGTCGTCGGCGTGTGGGTGTCGGGCTCCGCTCGGTGCACATGAGCGCCCATGGCTGGCCCGTAATGGAAACTATTAGGTTGCTGGTGGGACGGGCGGAGGCCCAGGTGACGGAGCGACGATAAACAGGAAGCTGCAACACGGAGACGGAGGGGCAGCGGGTTTTATTTTGACATTTCTGCTTCGTTCAGCCTTAGTGGGCACAACTGTCCTCTCTCCACTTCCTTTGGGTCGTTTAAGCTTCTTTCTACTATTTTTTAGCTACTATTGAGCTGTTTTTGGCACAAATCTGCTTTTTTTTTTAGATAATTTCCACTTTTTGTATTAATTTCTGCTTCTTTCAGCCTAATTAGGCAAACTTGTGATCTCTCCACTTCCCTCTGCTAATTTATACTTCTTTCTACTTTGTTAGCTAATATTCAGCTGTTTGTTTTTTTGTAATTTCAGTTTTTTATTTTTAGTTAATTTAATCATTTTTGAGCTCATTACTGCCTATTTGACCTGGCATCCATATACAGTACAGTATGTGGTTATTATAGGAATTAATAATGCATGTCATGCAAGAGTTGGGTCTTAGGAGATTAAACCAAATTCAGCAAATACAGTACGTGTTTGTCTGTTTTTTTTCTTCTGCTGACTTAAGCTTGTTTCAGCTACATTTCAGCATGTTTTAAGCTATATGCAGCTGTTTTTCAGCAAGTTCTTCAGCTAAGAAAGTGCTATATAAGTAAGCTCCATTTTTTACCATAAAAGCATTCACACTGCATTTTCGCAGGCAATGCAATTTCTCTAGTTTTTTATTTATTTGTAAGACCTTCAGTCTGAAGAGAAGCACAAGCTGCTCCAAAACGTTGTTCTGCAGATCTGGGTTTGAACGTGAAGTTAAAACGTATATTTGAGGATGAAGTGATGATTTGTGTATTTTTGTGTATTTCTGATCCAGTTAAAGTGTTTTTACGCTTACAGATTTTTGTCATTCATCTAGTTAAATTCAGAAAACATGTCAAACGTCAAAGTTCAGCAACAGACCGGATTTTTTAAAAACCTGGAATAATTAAAAAGGACAAACCGTGAAGCAGGAAGTAGTCCACGGGCGTTTTCTTCAGGGCGGTTCTGGCCTTCTCACTGGTCCAGTCCACCTCCAGCGCCGCCTTCAGACTGCAGAAACTAGCCGTCTGCTCAGGGAGAGATGATTTTTAAAAATAAAAATATGTAACAAAATGACCTACCGGTAATTTCACATTCTCAGAAGAAATATCAGACACAGAAACGTCAACTTGTTTTCTAATTAAAGCAGTTTTCAAGATTTCTGATAATGAATCCATGAAATATTAAACAAGTTTGAGAAAACGGACAGAAATTATGTAAAAAAAAATAAAGTTTTGAGGCTGATGAGAAATAATGTTGACAGAATATAGCAGTCAAGACATTTGTAAATAAATAATAAATATAAATAAATATCTAGCCTTGATTTTGAAGCTTAAACAAACGATTCAAATTAAAATACAGGTAGTCCTCGACTTACGACGTAGATCCGTTCCTACACTGCGGCATAAACCGATTTTCGACGTAAGTCGGAACATACATAATACTGCACCATATACATGTACAGTACTGTATTACCAAGCACTTAGCCTATCCTAACACAGTACCCTACATAATTATTAAAAAACACATACGTTTGGGAGCCATAATGAAGGGAAAAAACAGTTAGTGGCCTACTAGGATGCTGTTGACGCCGTTTTCCTCGGTCCATCCGCTGTACCTGTATTCTGTTTTCCGTTTACGACGTAAAACCAGGTTCACAGTACAGTGCAGTATTCCGCCGCAGCTGCACCGCGTACAGTACAATATTTTCTGCCGCTGCTTTAAGTTTACGATGTAAAACCGGTCCATCTGCCGTATTCCGCATTCCGTTTACGACGTAAAACCACGTTCACAGTACAATTTTGTTTTGTTTTTTGAATGTCCAGAGGACCAGACTTAGCTTTTTTAGAGAGTACAGTGCAGTATTCCTCCGCCGCTACGTTTATGACGTAAAACCGGTCCATCTACCGTATTCCGCATTCCGTTTATGACGTAAAACCGCGTTCACAGTACAATTTTGTTTTGTTTTTTGAATGTCCAGAGGACCAGACTTAGCTTTTTTAGAGAGTACAGTGCAGTATTCCTCCGCCGCTACATTTACGACGTAAAACCGGTCCATCTACCGTATTCCGCATTCCGTTTACGACGTAAAACCGCGTTCACAGTACAATTTTGTTTTGTTTTTTGAATGTCCAGAGGACCAGCCTTAGCTTTTTTAGAGAGTACAGTGCAGTATTCCTCCGCCGCTACGTTTATGACGTAAAACCGGTCCATCTACCGTATTCCGCATTCCGTTTATGACGTAAAACCGCGTTCACAGTACAATTTTGTTTTGTTTTTTGAATGTCCAGAGGACCAGACTTAGCTTTTTTAGAGAGTACAGTGCAGTATTCCTCCGCCGCTACATTTACGACGTAAAACCGGTCCATCTACCGTATTCCGCATTCCGTTTACGACGTAAAACCGCGTTCACAGTACAATTTTGTTTTGTTTTTTGAATGTCCAGAGGACCAGCCTTAGCTTTTTTAGAGAGTACAGTACAGTACTGTATACTGTACCTCCGCCGCTACGTTTACGATGTAAAACCGGTCCATCTACCGTATTCCGCATTCCGTTTACGACGTAAAACCACGTTCACAGTACTACAGTGCAGTATTCCTCCGCCGCTACGTTTATGACGTAAAACCGGTCCATCTACCGTATTCCGCATTCTGTTTATGACGTAAAACCGCGTTCACAGTACAATTTTGTTTTGTTTTTTGAATGTCCAGAGGACCAGACTTAGCTTTTTTTAGAGAGTACAGTGCAGTATTCCTCCGCCGCTACGTTTATGACGTAAAACCGGTCCATCTACCGTATTCCGCATTCCGTTTATGACGTAAAACCGCGTTCACAGTACAATTTTGTTTTGTTTTTTGAATGTCCAGAGGACCAGACTTAGCTTTTTTAGAGAGTACAGTGCAGTATTCCTCCGCCGCTACATTTACGACGTAAAACCGGTCCATCTACCGTATTCCGCATTCCGTTTACGACATAAAACTGCGTTCACAATACAATTTTGTTTTGTTTTTTGAATGTCCAGAGGACCAGCCTTAGCTTTTTTAGAGAGTACAGTACAGTATACTGTACCTCCGCCGCTACGTTTACGATGTAAAACCGGTCCATCTACCGTATTCCGCATTCCGTTTACGACGTAAAACCACGTTCACAGTACTACAGTGCAGTATTCCTCCGCCGCTACGTTTATGACGTAAAACCGGTCCATCTACCGTATTCCGCATTCTGTTTATGACGTAAAACCGCGTTCACAGTACAATTTTGTTTTGTTTTTTGAATGTCCAGAGGACCAGACTTAGCTTTTTTTAGAGAGTACAGTGCAGTATTCCTCCGCCGCTACGTTTATGACGTAAAACCGGTCCATCTACCGTATTCCGCATTCCGTTTATGACGTAAAACCGCGTTCACAGTACAATTTTGTTTTGTTTTTTGAATGTCCAGAGGACCAGACTTAGCTTTTTTAGAGAGTACAGTGCAGTATTCCTCCGCCGCTACATTTACGACGTAAAACCGGTCCATCTACCGTATTCCGCATTCCGTTTACGACATAAAACTGCGTTCACAATACAATTTTGTTTTGTTTTTTGAATGTCCAGAGGACCAGCCTTAGCTTTTTTAGAGAGTACAGTACAGTATACTGTACCTCCGCCGCTACGTTTACGATGTAAAACCGGTCCATCTACCGTATTCCGCATTCCGTTTACGACGTAAAACTGCGTAACTCGGCTTTTCGTAGTAATATTTTATTTTTATAAGAGATGCATCGTAACCACAAAACGTCGTAACCCGAGGACTACCTGTAATTAGAAAGTTCGGCCATAAAGACACGTTGGAGTTCTTTAAAAAAATGATGGAGTGATTGATGAAGGGTGCAGCTGATCCATCCCATGAGATGGGTCAAGCCGGCTCCAGAACCACCTACCTTTTTCACCATGATGGTCTCGTTGGGATCGATTTTAGATCTCTTTGCCTCTGGACCGTCTGTAGAATCAGCCGAGGGTTTCATCATTTTAGGTTTTTCCCTGAGCAAGAGAGGAATTCAGAAAAAGAGCAAATGTAGATTTACGTGTTTAATCGGAGTTGGCAGCAGTCCCGCTCGGCGAGGTTCTACCTGAACCCAGGTGAACTCACTCGACGTAGTGGTGCTCCGGTCCGAGGTTGCAGAACATGTAACCATAGAAACCGTAGACGTCTCCACAGAACACCTTGATGTTGTGCTGAGAGCAGAGCAGGTCGACTCGCACCATCAAGTCTCTGGAGCAGCCTGTCAGACAAACCTGAGGGAGAAAAACCCACAGCGCGTTGGAATGAAGGAAAACAGCTGGAACTGAGAGGAACCGTAAAACGCCTTCAGCTCGACCATCATCACGTCTCGTTATGAACAAAACTTTTCACGGCTACGCATTTTTCACTCGTACAGAAACGTTTTATAAGAACATGAAGAACAGGAAGAAATGCTATTAATTAAAAATTAAATAGTTAAATCATAGTTTACTGCAACACTTACCTCCAGGTTTAAATTAAAAAAGATTTTCCTCTCTGCGTGTGTTCCTTTATTTACGAGCTGTTCGGTTAATATCATTACGCACCGTGTTTAGCAATTATGTCCAAAACTCAAGGCCATTGTACATTTATAACAGGCTAAAAGCTACGTGTTAAACAACCTAAAGCTACGTTTCAAACAAGCTAAAGCTACACGTTAAACAAGCTGAAGCTAAGTTTCAAACAAGCTGAAGCTACATTTTAAATGAGCCCAAGCTAAGTTTCAAACGAGCTAAAGCCATGTTTCAAACTAGCTAAAGCTACATGTTAAACGGGCTGAAGCTAGGTTTCAAACAAGCTGAAGCTACATTTTAAACAAGCTGAAGCTACATTTTAAACAAGTTAAAGCTACATTTTAAATGAGCCCAAGCTAAGTTTCAAACGAGCTAAAGCCATGTTTCAAACTAGCTAAAGCTAAGTTTCAAATGGGCTAAAGCTACGTTTCAAACAAACTAAAGCTCCGTTTTAAATAAGCTAAATGGTAAATGGTAAATGGAGCTTATTTATATAGCGCTTTCCAGCCCCCTGTGAGGAGCCCCAAAGCGCTTTACAATACCAACCATCCACCCATTCATACACGCATTTATACACCGGTAGCGGCGACTGCCATGCAAGGCGCCTTCCAGTCCTACCGGGAGCAACTCGGGGTTAAGTGTCTTGCCCAGGGACACAACGACACATGGTGTGGGGAACCGGGATTCAAACCTCCAACCTTCCGATCGGGGGACGACTGCCATTACCACTACGCCACGGCCGCCCCTATATTAATTAATTAAGCTGAAGGTATGTTATGAATGAGGTAAAGCTACATTATAAATGAGCTGAAGCTACGTTATAAATTTAACAAACGTAATTCTTCACACACACACACACACACACACACACACACACACACACGCGCGCGCACACGCATCCTTCTCAGTTTTTATCATCAGCTTTTGAGAAAGTGCTTCCACGCTCTCTAAAAGCAGCTACGGCTCAGGACCAGCCATGAATTTAACCCTTTAAGAATCTGAGGCTTCATCTAAAACAGAAACAGACTTTCATGTGCGGTGTTGAACCAAAAGCTGTCGTCTGTATGTGAACAAGATATTTCTTGATCTCACACAGAGACGCCTCAGGAGTGAAGTCAAGCTGACAGCAGATTATGAGTTCTGGTTGTGAGGCTCAACACGTTCTTCTTCTTTCTGCACAACGTGAGCAACAAGCAGCATCTGGTGGCCAACATGAATACTGACACAAACATTTCCACTGAGGTTCCTGCTCCAAGCCTCCATGATTTATAACATGTTTTAAATGACATGTCTCTGGTATGATTTATCTGCTTCACTGACGTCAGGAGACGTTCGTTTTCTCTCACCGCATCAAACTGCAGGAAGAAGTCGTCCGGTTTGTCTTCGACTCCGTCCGGGTCCGCGTGCACCTCCACCATTGGGTTGAGGTTCTGCGCTCGCTCCAGGGAAGCCTGGGCCCGGTTCTGGCCCCGAGCGGACACGGGAACCAGGAACTGAGCTCGACACGACTCCTCCGACACCTAGCGGACGAACAGAGAAACGACGTTTGTTAAACGCACAAAACAATTCTGCTTTTCTTGTTTCAAACGTTTTATTTGACTGGAACTCTGAGAACAACTCAAATAAGACAAACATCACAAATAGGATTAAGCTTTAAATTCATGAACATTGTTCCAAATACAGGTAGTCCTCGACTTACGGCGGTCTCGACTTATGACGATTCGACTTTACGAACGCGCTCCCATTGAAAAACATTGTTCAAAACGAAACTTAGGGGAGCTTGAAACTTACAGGAGGGAAGGGGGGAGCTGGAAACGAAACTTAGGGGAGCTTGAAACTTACAGGAGGGAAGGGGGAGCTGGAAACGAAACTTAGGGGAGCTTGAAACTTACAGGAGGGAAGGGGGAGCTGGAAACAAAACTTAGGGGAGCTTGAAACTTACAGGAGGGAATGGGGGAGCTGGAAACTAAACTTAGGGGAGCTTGAAACTTACAGGAGGGAAGGGGGAGTTGGAAACGAAACTTAGGGGAGCTTGAAACTTACAGTAGGGGGTTGTAGGGAGTTTCCACTAAGGTTGCACGATTAATCGCATTTGCGATTATCTTGCGACATGTTAAAACGCGATTCACTAATCGCACGGGCTGCGATTTGACTGGTCACGTGACTTGGGAGTGAGCCGCTCTGGCCGTGCGCAGCTCTGAGTGGAGCAAAACAGAGCAGAAAGGGAGGAGACCGTGCGCTCCAACAGTTGCTTCAGGCTCGACACAAGTCATAAAAGTTATAAATTCAGGTAAGTTAGCCCATTTAAACGTGTATCTGATCTTAGAGGCTGAAACACGAGACAGCGGAAGATAAACAGAGCACGAGCTGGTCATGTGACCAGGACTGTTGTTGACGGTGCCCTGTTAGCAGCTAGCTCTGCAAGCTAAAGTTCTTCGTGAAAAAGCTCATTAATTATCTGATTTAAAAAAAAAACAGTTGTGTTGTTAGTGATATGAATTAATACAGAACCAGTAATTAACTGTCATGTGAAGTTCAGACAGTAGTTAGGAAATTCACTTAACATGTTTACTATTATGTTTATGAAACAAGAAAAAATTAGAAATGGTGAAAAGAAAAGTCATAGATTTGTTTGCTTTATTGTAATCTCTGCTTTAAATAAATCTGACATTGTTTATTATAAAACAGATTAATTTATTGCTTCTGTTTGTTGAAAAATACTTGAAGGTATTTAAAAAAAATAATCGCATTTTAAATCGCAATTAATAGAAAAATAATCGCAATTAGATTATTTTCCAAAATCGTTCAGCCCTAGCAGGCAGACCTCTGGACCGCGCGAGGAAATACAGGAGGAGCGGAGGACAGCTGAGCAACAAGCTAACATGCTAGCAACGAGCTAACATGCTAACAGACGTTGCTGTAAATGCTGTGGATCTCGTGAAGCAAGCTGCAGAGCTCGGAGGTGCACGAGCTAACATGCTAACAGACAGAGGAAGAAATGACCAGCTCCCAGTAAGAAATTAACTCTTTTTTTCCTTCATTATGGCTCCAAATGTATGTGGTTTTTAATAATTATATAGGGTACCGGTAATATGTTAGGATAGGCTAAATGCTTGGTAAAAATACAGTACTGTACGTATGAGGTGCTTGGATGTATGAGGTGCCCTTTGGATGTATGAGGTTCATGTATGAGGTGCCGTTTGGACATATTTTCGACTTACGGCTATTTTCGTGTTACGAATGGGCATAGGAACGGAACTCGTTCGTAAGTCGGGGACTACCTGTATGAATATCATAAACAAACAAAATCTGCACTTTCTTCACATAACGATGTTAATGTGTGCTAAAATGTAACAGTTTTGTTAGGCTGATTGGTGACTCTAAATTGACCCTAGGTGTGAGTGTGAGAGTGGATGGTTGTTTGGTGTGAGTGAGACAGGTCCCTCTTGTAAATGAGTCCCCGTGACTCAACGAGGCTAGCCTGTATAAATAATGGTTGAATGAATGTGGATGAAAGTTTTAAGCTACATGTGCAACAGCTGCCACCTGCGTTTGTTTCCCTGCACAAACAGCTGAAATGACCGAGAGCAGCAGATGAAGTCCAGTAGTCCTGATGAAAGGGCTGCGTTTAAGTGTGGACCCACGTTTCAGAAATGCATCTGGGAAAACTACCGGAGTAAACTTTTTCAAACTGAACCACTGGATCAGAATAACCTTTTACAGCTGAGTGACACGGTGGAGCAGTGGTTGGAGCTGTCGCCTCACAGCGTGAAGGTGCATACATGGGTTTTCTTTGGGTGCTCTGGTTTCCTCCCAGACATGAATCTGCACGTTAAGGTTCGTGAGGAACTCTAAATTGTCCCCAGGTGTGAGTGAGACCGAATGGTTGTCTCGTTTGTCTCTATGTGTCCCTGTGATGGACTAGGCCTGCCCTGTCCCCCGCCCCTCACAGTGACTGCTGGTGTAGATTCTCAGTCATGCAGGTCATGGTAAATACAAAAAGGTTAAAGCTGCTATATGTAACTTTTGTAACAATATATTTTTAACATATTTCTTCACTCTGTCACTAGATTGATGTTAGAGAGGTAATCTCTGAAAAAAACTAAAAAAAAATATTGTCCCCTTGCTTCTCCAGGTGGTAAATAAGCATTTCTAAAAAGAAAAAGTGACCCGCCATTTTCCAGCCAATAAAAACAAAGTTTGTAACCAGCCAATAAAAACCGAGCTTGAATTTGAATCAGCCAATAAAAACAGAGCTTGAATTTGAATTTTAACAGACCACAAGGGGGCAGAGCCATATATGGCTCTGAGGGGGAGGGATCAGAATGCTTTGCTTGTTGAAATTTTTTCTAAGTGCTGATGTTCTACAGAAACTGCAGACTTCACCTTTAAGGAACGAAACAACTGGACTTGTGTTCTGAAGCTGAGGACGTTCGTCTTCATCAGTTCTAAAGTGTCTGGAGTGTGTGGAGGTCCACGCTTTAGAAAAATGCATGTTGTGTTCTTAGGTTCAGCTGCAGGTTGGACTAGAACTACTCGCCCTCACTCGTTAGGTTCATTAGGCTCTTGGTCTGCCTGGTTCAGAGAGGTTTGGGTCACCTGCATGAAGGTGTGGAGCTGACCTGGGATCAGGTTTAGTGTTGCAATGTAGGTTTACTCCTCCTCTTTTTTATTTTTTAAAGAGGCACTCAACCCACCGTGAAACGGTAGCTCCGCCCCCAGACCAGATTCAAAAACGCTCATGAAAATGGGCGTGTCGGGAGACGAGGAGGAGAGGAGGTGGGTGGTTGAGCTGCGTTCACGCGCCCTCTAGCAACAAACTAAAATGCCAGCAAACAACTTACAGCAAGCAACAACAAAGAATAAATATGTAGATGTATTTATCTATTCTCACTCGATCTATCCAAAACAAAAGGCTTTAGGAAAAAAAATGAAAATAATACTACACGGTATGCCGTGACCGGGGTTCGAACCTGGGTCTGTCGGACACCAAACCTGCACCTCCACCACTGCCCCAACTTGGCATACATGCTTCGCTCGTCCATCGCACCATAACAAAACGAATACAACCAAATAGTTACGATGACGTGAAAAGTATTCTTAAAATAAATAAGTTAAAATATATAAATAACTAGTGCCATTCCAAAAACTATAATATGCGTTGTTGCAGTACTTTTCCGGAGTGCAATGTACCACTTCCATATAAGGTATGAACTGCAGCGAGGACCTTCTCATCTCTGCAGGGGATTGGCTCTGCTTGAACCACATTCGTGACGACAGAGTGCGAAAACATGTCACAGTGAGAATCCTAGACCAATACATAGTTCCCATGTGACGTCACATCTGTGGGTTGTCCTGTTTGACCCTCCCACTTGTAGGTTTAGCTGCAGTTTGAGCGCATTCAAATGGATGTCCATTTTTCACGTTGTTTTTTTTGTTAATTTCTAATTAATTACAATGGTTACTTCGTGTTGTGTCAGTGGGTGTTCCAGTCGGGTAGACGTTTGGGCAACGCGCAGGTTTCACTCAATCAAAAAAAAAAGTAAACATGAAGGATTTATCTCATCGGAGGAGCTCACAGCTGCAGCTTGCAGCCCCAACTCTGCTTGGATCTGCTCTGAAGACATCTGCTTTTGGCCGGTAAACAAAATATTCTACATAAATCATTTTGTGAAACAATGTTAGAGTACAACTGTCTGTGTGTTAGAGCTGTTTTTTTTTTTCATTATTTAACGACACCGTCTTGCATGCTGTGGTTAGCTTAGCATCTCGCTAACGCAACAATGGCCTCCTCACGGTCCAAGCCGGTCCTCCGGACCGGCATGGAGACCACCCCAGTGGGGAAAGGAGGACTGGAGCCAAGTCGTGCGGGCGACGCGTCGGTCCCATGGGACGTGCCCCCGCAACCGCGATGGTTCCACGCCGTCTGACCTGAGCGAGGGACCCTCCGCTCCAGTGCTAACAACATGCTACGGTAACACTCAAAAGTGCTGGTTCTGGTCGTGTTCAGCTTGGTGTTTGTGCTGGCTGTGTGTTATTTTAGTTAAACCTTTATTTAGCTGGTTAGATATGATTGAGACAGTTTACACATCTTTTTTGGATTTAAAGCTGTGTTTAACTCCGACCACTGCCATTTTCTCTTGTTCCTTGGTGAAGCTGTGGTGGCTGTGTTTTTGTCCGTATAATTTGCTCTGGTTGTTCGTGTCTGCTTGTTCGCCATCTTTGCCTTTCTACTGCCTACAGATATGGTGCGGACGGAGCTATTGCGCAATACTGGGGCATGTCTGGGAACTATGTATAAGAAAATCAAGGTGCAATTCCTCTGTTCAACCCATAGGACTACCGTAAACACGTTTTTAGACCAAATATTGCCGATTTAAACTAATACGCACAAATATATGAAAATTAACACAGACATAGTGCTATACAACATTTTAGACACATTCTAGGGAGTTTCTCAGCTAAAAAAAAAAAAGTTAATTTGGAGTTTAGTTCCTCTTTAACATAAATATCCTCCTTCACCTCCTCTCAAAACATCTGTCTTCTCTGTCCAACATCTGGACCTGCTGGTCCTCAACAGAGTGTCTCTTGTCCTTGAGGTGTAGTTGGACCTCTGAGTCTCTCCATCGTTGATCTGTGCGTCTGTGGTTCTTGAGTTTCTCCAACACGAAGGTCTGGACGTTCCTGGGTTCTGTTTTTGGGCTGGACCAGCCTGTTGGGTTTAAATGTGCAGATGTTGTGCTTGGAGTCTCTCACATCCTCCAGAAACATCTGGGATGATGTTTGTTCTTCTGGATTTGTTTGCTGATTTGACAAAGGTCCAGTTAGGACGTTCACAGGTTTGGAGAGCTTCTTTGATGTGGTTCTGTTCCTTCTGTCCTTGTGGGGACATGTTCGCCCGGTGGTGTAAAGTTTGAGTCCAACAGAAGGTTCTGACCCGAGTAGGTTCCCTGCAGATCTCAGTGTTGAGGCTTCTATTTCCAACAAACGGTCCAGAAAAGGCAGCTTGTTGTTGTTGATGTTGTTTCTGGTGAACTTGTTGTCCACAGAGTTGATGTGTCTGCTGAACCTTCTACTTTTCTCGTTTGACCCAGGTATGGTCCACATACCAGAACCTACGGCTCAGTGTTGTTCCCATGAACGAGTCCAGGGCTCTCTGTTCCATTTCCTCTATGTAGAGATTGGCCACAATCGGTGACCCAGAAGATCCCACAGCACAACCATGATTCTATCTGTAGAAGTTGTTGTTGACCTTGAAATAAGTTGTGAAAAAACAAAGGTCCAGCAGGGTACAGATCTGGTCCAGTATGGACCTGGTCCTGTTTAATGACGTCTTGTTAAAGTTGTTTTTATCTACAGTTTTCTGTCGATAGCTTCCCTGTGACTCAAAAAGAAAAAGCAGGTGGAATGATGGATTTACAGTTTGCAATAAAACACAACTGACTTGTCAACAGCGCCATCTAGTGGAGACATGGAGTACTACAAGCAGAAAGGTGCCACAAAAAACAGACACATGCCACAAAATACATTTTGTTTTATGGACAATGAATGTCTCATATTAGGAAAAAAAAAAACTAAGATTTGCTTCAGATCTGCAGTGTTCTCTGAAAACACTGACTGTCATCTAGATTTGCTTGTGTTCATTTTATTTGTTTACCTGTTCATGATCCAGCAAAGTCAGCCCCTTTACTCCAGCAAGGATTAGGTTCTTTGCCACTTCAGCTCCGAGACCACCCAGACCAGCCAGGAGCACACGGGACCCTCGTAACCTGCAGACAGAATGAAGACCGGAAGTCAAGCTTCTCTATCTGTTTGAGGTTTTACAATCAGGAGATACACGTAATTTCTAAAATAACCAATTACATTTGACTTTTGATTCGTGCATTTCATATTTTTCCCTTCAAAAATTTAAGTGTCATGTTACGTTTTTAATTGCATCGCATACAATAAATCGATCACTCCGTTATTTCTGATGGAAACAGCTGAGAACAATGTTTTAGTTCAGATTAATCATTTCAAAATTTCGGATTATAGAATTTGCCAAAATAATTTACCATTGTTCCAAATGATTTAACTTTGTTGCTATACTTCTACTGCATGTGAAGTAAGAAATGCTCAGCGTTTCATTGAAAAAGACGCAGAAACAGAGCAACAAGTGAAAGCGCTCCGCCGCGTCGGTTAGCCTCCGGAGCTAACTGAGCTAACTCACCTCTTCTGGGCATCGAGCCCCCACAAGCGGATCTGGCGGTCATACTGCGCCGCTTCCTCCTCACTGATGACCGGGTCCTCTTTATCGATCATATCAATCATTT
>JBBPBX010070705.1:0-17500 GCA_038048925.1 Garcialebias charrua | reverse complement strand
CACACACCCAGCCCCAGAGGTCGAGAGCCACCATTGCACTGGCGGCAGTGACCCGCCACTGGAGGGAAGTGTAACAGGGGGAAGTAGACCCCACATTAACTGGGGGGCCCAAAATGATCCAAGAGAAGAGGCCTCCCGAAACCCAACCTGAGACATAAAGAGTAAAGGCTGAAATATACCTGAGCGTACTCCCTATACGCCTCTGTACGACGTACGTACGTCAAGGCAAAAGCGTAGCCCCACGCAGCCCCTCAGGGCACGAACACGCAAAGCTCTTTTTTTATGACCGCGCACGCTTGCGCGGTGTCTGACCATAAACTTCCCCGGCGCCGGACTGTTTTGTATGTTACACAAATGAATTAAATTCCTCTTTCTTTATCGCTGATCGGGCCTTTTCTTTTGTTTTTTTGCCTAAAGTCAAGTAATCGCTTCTTCCTCCGTTCACTCGATGACTGAAATGAATGAATTCATGTCCTACCTGGCAGCGCAATGTTTAAAATATTTCCTGGTGGGCTGTGGGTTGCTGGAATAGCGCTCCCTGTTTTTATTTTTATTTTTTAGAAGTTTATATTAACATATAAAGTGATAAAAGGGTGTGTTTGTTCCTTCTGATTGTGGACTTCAGAAGGAACAAACACACCCACGCCCCACTGAACATAGGTGGATCTGCGGTGGAAGTGGTCTCCAGCTACAAATACTTGGGTGTACACTTGAATGATAACCTCAGCTGGAGCAACAACACCACCAGCCTGATCAAGAAAGGTCATCAGAGACTCTACTTCCTCAGACGGCTGAGACGAGCTGGTCTGAGCAGCCCAGTCCTCACCTCCTTCTACAGGTGTGCAGTGGAGAGCATCCTGTGCTCCAGCATCAACGTGTGGCATGGAGGCTGCACAGTTGCAGAGAGGAAAGCTCTGCAGAGAGTGGTGAAGGCTGCACAGAAGTCTGTTGGAGTCAGTCTCCCCACCATCACAGACATTACACTGTTACACTTTTACTACTTTATGCTTATGTTTATTAAATGTTTTAGTGTTTAGTGTTTAGATGGTTACTGTTGCACCGAGGGACTGAGAGAAACGCAATTTCGGTCCTGTGTATGTCCTGTACATATTGCAGTTCTGACAATAAAGTTGACTTTGACTTTGACATTTACACCTCCAGATGCAGGAAAAGAGCCACCTGCATCATGAAAGACCTCACTCACCCAGCACACTCACTCTTTGCCCCACTCCCCTCAGGACGGAGGTTGAGGAGCATCAAATGTAGAACCACTAGACTGAGGAACAGCTTCTACCCTGAGGCTGTTAGACTCATGAATAAATAAATAATAAGAATAAACACTGCAAAATATCACATCATGCTGATGCTGATCTGTTTTCTTGTTGCTGTGTTCATCTGTGACCATCTGCTCATACAGACTCATGTTCGTGCTGCTGTTTATAATGATGTTTTTCTACTACATTAGGGCTTAGTGTATTACTAGTTGATGTTTTTCTTAGTTAATTCTAGATGTTATTACTGTTTTTCTCTTGCATTTGTTGTTGGATGTAACTGGGACCCCGTGTACATAATCTCGTTTTCATCACATGTACCACATGCGGTGCAAATGATGACAATAAAGACTCTCTGACTCTGACTCTGATAAAAGACCGCCGCGGGAGCAGCGAAGCGAACAGCTGCTCCTCTGGACCAAAGCCAGCGCGTGTCTCATGAGCTGTCAATCATTTCAGTAGGCGTGTCAGCAAGTGACCAATCAGCGACCTCAGTTTGTCCCCCTCTGCTCGCAGCTGCAGACGGGGCAGCTGCTGCTGCTTATATGACAACCAGGATTTGGAGCGAAAACGCGAGCATTTGAAAAGCGTAGCTTCTGAAGCTATATCAGCGAAACGCATGCGCACAAAATGCGCGCGTAGAGTGGCGTAAGGGAGGATGCTCAGGTATATTTCAGCCTTAACACACAAACACCACGACAGAGCCTCTGTCAGGCCGTCCGTGCACCACACTCACCCAACAGTGACTGCAAGCCAGCCCCAGGCCGGAGGCCAGAGCAGCAGGGAGCAGCAGCTGAGGAAGGCCGGCCCAACGCACCAAGGACCAGGCACCCCAACAGCCAACAGGCCCGTAGGAGCCTGAAGCTAGATTCATACTTGACGCGTCGCGCAGCGCGCGAGGGTGCGCGCTCCAAAAGTGACGCAATTTCACAGTCCCCGCCCCTGCGCGTTGGCCCCGCACGTGGGATTAGCGCGTGACGTGCACCTCTGAATTTTTGAAACTCCGCAAGCCTCTGCGCGCGCGGTGGGCGCTACGATTTGATTGACAGGTCCCCACCGACAGCCTTCACCCTCTTCACGCCGGAGCCTGCAGCTGTTTGCGCCGCTGTGGTCGTGGAGACGGAGTCGCGACGCATGGAGGAATGTTTTGTGACACAAATGTATTAAATTCTCCTTCATTCCTGATCTGGAGTCGGACTTTTCTTTTGTTTTTTCGCCAAAAGTCACGTGATCGCTTTCTCCTCCGCTGACTCCATGCATTAAAACCGCAAATAAAGACAACAGTTCAGCACGCGAGCGGAAAGCTATTTGTTTTTGTTGTGTGATTTCAAACAGTTCTTCTTCTACGGTAGATTTCTTCTTCTACACCTTTCTTGCAACATATGCACAGGTTTTAGAGGGTACTGCCTCCTGCTGGTCCGTAAAAGAACAGCACTTTGCCATGCGCCGCCGTGCGTCAACCATAAACACAGAGGCGACACTGTAAACGCATTTCGCCGCACGGCTGAGTGCACGCGCGGCGCGCGCGCTCCAGCCTGCGGACCAAAGCGAAAGTCTAACTCAGCCTTCAGATGGCCACCTACCCACTCCTCCTCCATATGCACAGCACCTCCCATTGTGAATGTCACACCAGGCTGGCTAACCAGCGCCCCGCTAAAGTGAATCCACACCCCCCGATCGCCGCCATACACCNGAACATTGTGACTTTGGGACACACAGAGAGGAGCACATTAGAGACTGCATAGTAGTGGGCATTAACGACAAAGAGCTGTCACGTAAACTGCAGCTAGAGTCAACACTCACGTTAGCCCAAACTATTCAAGCTGTGCGCCAGTCCGAGGAGGTGTCCAGGCAGATGTCCCAGCAGGGTGAGGCGTGCGTAGCAGTACAGGAGATCGCACAAGCTAAATCATTCAGGGGACGTCCACAATGGAAAAACAAAAAGAGGGAAAGTGGGGATCTAACAATAGAACCAAAATGTGGAAGGTGTGGCAAAATAAAGCATAAAGACCAAGATAAATGCCCAGCTAAGAGATCGACCTGCAACAAATGCAAAAAGGTGGGTCACTGGGAAAGAATGTGCCACAGTAGATCAATCAGGGAAGTGACAGAGACAGATTCAGTTTCACAAACACCATACTTCCTCGGGGCAGTCACAGACGCTAATAGAGAGAGCGATCAATGGTCCGTACAAATTCTGATTGGTGTAACACCTGTTACCTTTAAAATTGATGCAGGGGCAGATTTAAACATAATGTACAGAGAGACGTTTAATACATTAGTCCCTGAACAAAAACTGATTCAGTCAAACATTCCTCCAATAAACAGCCCAGGTGGTCAGCTCAACTGTATGGGGAAGTTTCAGGCCAGTACAAAATACAAGAAGAAGCACTACTCATTCCCAGTGTATGTGATCCATAGTCCCACCGCTAACAGCCTGCTAGGCAGAGACACAGTATGTACAATGGGACTAGTTAAACGCATCGAGGAAGTGCACACCACATTTGGTGAACATGGGACTCTTAAGACAGAGCCCGTAAAAATACAGCTAAATGATAACACAGAGCCATATGCTGTACACACGGCCCGCAGAGTTCCCCTACCTCTCATCGAGAAAGTAAGAGAGGAAATACAACGTATGGAGGAAAATTGGGTGATCGAAAAGGTGACAGAACCAACTGATTGGTGCGCACCTATGGTGCCAGTCCCAAGACGAAATGGCAAAGTGCGCATCTGCGTTGATCTGAAAAGGCTAAACGAGGCAGTAAAGAGAGAGAGAGATGTTCTCCTAACCACTGAAGAAATCACTGCAAAGCTAAGCGGAGCCACCACGTTTATATCACTAGATGCTGCTTCAGGGTTTTGGCAAATCCCTCTTCATCCGACAAGCAGCAAGCTAACCACATGTATAACACCTTTTGGAAGATACGCATTCAAACGTCTCCCTTTTGGCATTGTGTCCCAAAAATCTTCCAGAGGAAAATAGCAGAGATCTTAAGCGATCTAGAAGGAGTCGCCATCTACATGGATGATATACTGGTATACGGCAACACTGCAAAACAGCATGATCAGCAGCTAAACAAAGTACAGTATTGGAGAGAATTGAGTCAACTGGCCTAAAGCTGAATAAAGACAAGTGTGTGTTCAGACAGAACCAACTTCACTTCCTGGGCCAGTTGATAGACAAGTCAGGTGTGAAACCTGATCCTAACAAAGTAAAAGCTATTCGAGAGCTACCAGAACCACAAAATGTCCAAGATTTAAAACGTGTTCTCGGCATGTTCACATACTTAGGGAAGTATATTCCACACCTGTCAACAGTGGGTCAGCCACTGTATGAACTGTTGAGATCCAAGACTACATGGACGTGGGACAGAAGGAGGCGTTCCAGCGAATCAAAGACATTCTGTCCACGTCTCCTGTACTAAAGTTCTATGACGTGAATCGACCCACAGCAGTATCCGCAGACGCCAGCAGCTACAACATCGGAGGCGTGCTGCTGCAGCAACACGAGTGGGACTGGAAGCCAGTCGCTTACTGCTCGCGCAGCTTGTCTGACGCTGAAACCAGATATGTCCAGATAGAAAAATAATGTCTGTCTTGTGTTTGGGCATACGAGAGATTTGAAAAATATCTGGTTGGATTGGAGAGCTTCAAACTGGTCACTGACCAATTGAAAGTTAAACTGGGTTTCTTTTTCAGAAACAGATCATGCCTATCACTGAATGTTAGGAAACGCCTTGTGTCTGTGACTTTCCTTCCCTCCATTGATTACGGTGACATTCTCTACATGAATGCTCCTACAAGCACCCTGCGGATGTTGGATGTTGTCTATCATGGTGCACTAAGATTCATAACTGGCTGTGATTATCGTACCCACCACTGCACCCTGTATTCACTGGTTAACTGGACATCATTAACCTCACGCAGACTCTTCCACTGGTACATTTTCATCTTTAAATCACTTCTTGGTCTGCTGCCCTCATACATCTCCTCCTACATGTCTTTGCGTGAGTGCAGCTACAGTGTGCGCTCTCAGGACATGATTACCTGCAGTGTTCCGTCAGTGAGGACTGAACTTGGAAAAAGGGCCTTCTCCTACTCCGCTCCTGCTTCATGGAATATCTTACAAAAAGATCTGAAGCTCTCGACCTTGACTTCTCTAAATGGTTTTCAGAATCTGTTGGAATCCTGGCAAAAACCAATGCAGATTTGTTCCTGTCTTTGATTTTATACGTCTACCTTATAATGTTTTGCTAGTTTTTTGATACTTTGTTAAAAAAAAAAAACTTTCTTTTGTTTTTTTCTCTCTTTTGTTTTCTATTGTTTATTGTTTGTTTGTTTATTGTTTATTGTTTAAGGAAATTCTACCACTGCTGTTCATTGTTCTTTAGTTTTAGCAGGTCGCTTTCGTAAATGAGCCCATGAGGTTCAAAAGATTTACCTGACTAAATAAAGGTTGAATGAATGACCACAAGCCCTTGGTGCCACTGATGAATAAAAAGGACTTAGACAATGTCCCAATACGCTGCCAAAGACTTTTGATGAGACTCATGAGGTTCAAACCTACAGCAGAGTATGCACCAGGAAAGACTCTCATTGTGGCAGACACACTTTCCCGCAGCCCATTACAGTGCACATCGGAGGTGAGCGAAACCCATTCTGATATAGAGTGCTACATTGCAGCCATTATCAGAGGCATGCCAGCCACTCCACAAAAGCTAGAGTCTATATGTTTGGCCACAGCAGCCGACAGTAACTTACAGACGATACTACGGTATATTAGGTCGGGATGGCCAGGATATTTAGGAAATATCCCCATAGCCATCAGAGACTACTACCCAATAAAAAGTGAACTGTCAGAATACAATGGGGTCCTCACAAGAGGCTGTCGCGTGTGAGTCCCATCCACTTTAAGAGCGGACATACTAGATCGGATCCATGATGGACATCAGGGTCTGACCAAATGCAGAGAGTGGGCTAATGCTTCCGTGTAGTGGTCGGGCATCTCTTCTGACATTAAACTGAAAGTGGAATCCTGTCAAACTTGCCGAGAGATGAAAAATTATCAGCGTAGGGAGCCCCTCATCTCTACCCCACTACCTGACAGACTCTGGGAAAGACTTGCAATCGATCTGTGTGACTTTAACAAACACACTTACCTGGTAGTGTCAGATTACTTGTACAGGTTCCTTCAGATACTTCACATGACGACGACAACTGCGTCACAAGTGGTGCTTAAACTAAAGGCACTATTTGCTCGCTTTGGCTCTAACTAGCAAGGCAAAACCCATTATCCAAAACAACTTGGTCCGCCAAGTTGTTTTGGATAATGGGTTTTGCCTTGCTAGTTAGATTTTCAGCACATCACTTTGAGCTCACATAACCCTCAAGGAAATGGACACGCTGAGAGAGGGTGCAAATTGCTAAGAGAATCTTGAAACAGAAAGACCCTCTGCTCGCACTCATGTTTTACCATTCTACCCCGTGTGCCACCACAGGTGTCAGCCCTACAGAATTACTCATGGAAAGAAAGATCAAAACAACACTCCCCACGCTCGAGTCAAATCTCCAACCCCGATGGCCTGATCTACGAGCGGTCAGGAGTAAGAATGCTAAAGAAAAACTGAGACAAGCATTCTACTACAATCAGCGCCACGGCACAAAGCCCTTACCCCCACTAAAATCAGGCGACAACATCCTCTCCAAGTTGGATCACCAGAACACCTGGGGGACCCCTGCTGTAGTTGCTGGTGACAGTACTACTCCCAGGTCTTACGTCGTTGAGATACATCAGGGGACGACTCTGAGACGCAACCGTCGCCACCTGTTGTGCCTGCCTGCTTCATCTGGAGATACTTCTCCACCTGCTCTACAACGTCCACAGCCTGAGCCTACTGAGCCTGAGCCTACTGTGCTACTGTCGTGGTAACGCCAGCGGAGTGATCTATGTTATTCGGCCCTGCTCCTCATGTTGTGTTGGTTCAGAGCTGGCATAAAGGAGAGTTCTGGTAAAAGTTGAACAAGTGTGTGGACATTCAGTTACTTTACAAAAACAACAAAATTTAGATCTCCATTCTGTCTTCGGCTGAGCGCTGTCACGGTTGCTAAGCGACAGGATATACGCCGACGTAACCATGAAGGCTAGACCTGTCCCAATTCACAGCCGCTGACTTCTGGTCTACGTGGTCTTTGAAGGACCTGGCCTACGTCGACCGGGTAGTCCAGGTCCTTCAAAGTATGCAGCCGTTGGATTGGGACACAGCTTAAGCATCGAAAATAGGAATTGAAAATCAATATTTCGAACGATTCTGGGAAAACCGGACAGTTAGTCCCAGTTCCAAACAATTCTCGTACCTCGATGCCCAACCCTAACTGTAATGGATTTTCTTTTCTTTCTTTTTTTCATTTACCCTTTATTTATACAGGTAGTCTCATTGAGCCACGATAACTCATTTTCAAGAGAGACCTATTGGGGAGCAGATGGTGGGGGTTAAGGGCCTTGCTCAGGGGTCCAGAGTGGGGTGAATGAGGGTGGAGGCAGGTGTGGGTGTTTCACCTTTTTCCACCCATATTTTTTTATGTTGTCCGTACCGGCGCTTGAACCGGCGATCTTCCAATCACAGACCACTGCGCCACCACTCCCCCCATGTTCGCATCATTGATTTAATTCAGGTTGTTCCTTTATTGTCTCACTTTGCATTCTATAAATCCATTAATCCATACATTTCTGTGCAACCTCTACAGTTGTGGAGGGTTTAAAACTTTTATCAGGTCCTACAGGGAAGCTAGTCACGTTGTATACGATTCAATTTATTTATACAGTATAACACCAGTTCACAACAAATGTCATGCCAGAGCACTCCATAAAAACATTCACATACAATATAAAATAACAATCAGTAAAAGTCATCCACCCGCTTCGGATGTTATCAACCATTAAATGGCCATTATCAGTTATTATCATCCCCATACGTAGCGGTCAGATTGCCCCTCCTGTACCTCCTAGAAGGTTTAAAGGTACATTGTCACCATTACAAGCGATGACAGCAGGCGCCGTCTTTAGCTACGTGTTAAAGATTAGAGTAAAGGATCTGGCATTAGGTTTAGGGTCTTGGTTAGGTTTAGGCACAAGGGTAAGGGGGTTAGGGTTAGGGTTGGTCCTCTGGGTCAGGTTTAAGGTTAGGTTTAGGAAAACGGTTACATAAGCTGAAAAAAAAGCAAAAACACACTTCCGGGTTAACGGAAACACGCTGCCTATTCACAGCGATAATAATGCTGATAACGTTCTTTTCTTCTCCTCCACCATAACCCTCAGCACTGGCTCTCCTCAAGGATGTGTGTTAAGCCCTCTTCTGTTCACTCTGCTCACACATGATTGTGCAGCCACCCATCCAGGTTGTTATATTGTAAAGTTTGCAGATGATACAGCTGTGGTGGGCTGCATCACGAACAATGATGAGTCCAGCTACAGGCAGGAGGTGGAGAGCTGGTACAAGGACAATAACCTTCACATAAATGTGAAGAAGACAACGGAGATGATTGTGGACTTCAGAAGGAACAAACACACCCACACCCCACTGAACATAAGTGGATCTGCAGTGGAAGTGGTCTCCAGCTACAAGAACTTGGGTGTACACTTGAATGATAACCTCAGCTGGAGCAACAACACCACCAGCCTGATCAAGAAAGGTCATCAGAGACTCTACTTCCTCAGACGACTGAGACGAGCTGGTCTGAGCAGCCCAGTCCTCACCTCCTTCTACAGGTGTGCAGTGGAGAGCATCCTGTGCTCCAGCATCAACGTGTGGCATGGAGGCTGCACAGCTGCAGAAAGAAAAGCTCTACAGAGAGTGGTGAAGGCTGCACAGAAGATGTTGGAGTCAGTCTCCCCACCATCACAGACATTTACACCTCCAGATGCAGGAAGAAGGCCACCTGTATCATGAAAGACCCCACTCACCCAGCACACACACTTTTTGCCCCACTCCCCTCAGGAAGGAGGTTGAGGAGCATCAAATGTAGAACCACTAGACTGAGGAACAGCTTCTACCCTGAGGCTGTTAGACTCATGAATAAATAAATAATAAGAATAATCACTGCAAAATATCACATCATGCTGATGCTGATCTGTTTTCTTGTTGCTGTGTTCATCTGTGACCATTTGCTCATACAGACTCATGTTCGTGTGGCTGTCTGTTTGTAATGATTTTGTTTTTCTATTACATTAGTGCTTAGTGTATTTCTAGTTGATGTTTTTCTTAGTCAATCCTAGATGTTTGCACTTTGAGATTTTTATTAATGAAAAGTGCATTATAAATGGAATTCATTATTATTATTATTATGTTATTACTGTTTTTCTCTTACATTTTGTTGTTGAATGTAACTGGGACCCTGTGTACATAATCTCGTTTCATCACATGTACCACATGTGGTGTAAATGACAATAAAGATTCTCTGATTCTGACTTTAAACATGCTAGGGGGTGGATTGGACAGTTTTGCCGCTATATAAATGGTAAAGGGTAAATGGAGCTTACTTATATAGCGCTTTCCAGCCCCCTTTGAGGGACCCCAAAGCGCTTCACAGTACCAACCATCCACCCATTCATACACAAATTCATATACCGGTAGCGGTAGACTGCCATGCAAGGCGTTGCCGGACCTACCGGGAGCAACTGGTGAAATGGCAACAATATATGGGGATGATAACAGCTAATAACGCACATTGTATGGACTGACAACATGCGAACCAGCTCAGTTATATTTCTAAGGTAGCCAGCATTGTGCGTTGAATCTCAACTTCATCACAATCTCTCAATTTGAGCAGCATGTTGGCGACAGTGGAAAGAAACAGCTGCTTTTTAACAGGATGAGACCTCCAGCAGAACCAGGCTAAGGATGGGCAGCCATCTGTCTCGATCTTCTAGGATTAGAGAGGACAAGACAGAGACATAGACAAACAAAATGACTGGTCTTAGTGTACTGGAAGAAAGACAAAAAAACAACAACAATTTATTGATTGAAAATGCAAACATGATCAGTAGAGTGAATAAATGATATTCAGTATTAAAAAGAGAATTGTTGATGACGATCCATTTGAAATTGAAGATGTTGTGATCTGTAAAGTGAGTGAAGTGAAGTTTCTGGGTGTTATCATTGATGACAAACTGACATGGAAACATCATGTAAATTCCATTAAAACAAAAATAGCTAGATCAATTGCAGTACTGTATAAAGTCAGGGATTTTTTAATTGATAAAGCTCTGTATATGTTGTATAACACAATCATTGTTCCACATTTAATCTATTGTATTGAGGTTTGGGGAAAAGCGTGCAAAACAATTACAAAGCCTGTTTTTATTTTACAAAAGAGAGCTGTAAGAGTAATCACCAGAAAACATTTCAGTCACCCATCAAACACCTTGTTTCTTCAGCTAAACTTATTGAAATTCCAGGAATTGGTAGAATATAGTATTTTATCAGTTATGTATAGGGCTCATAATAACACATTACCTTTAAATATCCAAAGAAATTTTATAAAAAGACAAAGTTGTTACAATCTCAAAGGGACAGAGATATTCATCAAACCACAATTCAGAACCAGCTTAAAGGGACGGTCTACCTCAATTCAGGGAGTTTGATTGTGGAATGCTCTGGAGAGTGATGTTAAAAATGCAAAATCAATGTGTACATTTAAGAAAAAGGTCAAAAAGGACTTGCTCAAAAACTATATATGATGTAACTTAGTGTGTTTGTGTATTGCACTTATGTTGTACTTATGATGTAGCTTAGTGCGTTTGTGTATTACAGTTAGAAAAATTAAGTAGAATTATTCATTTTGTGATGTAGTTTGTGTATTACAGTTAGAAAAATTAAGTAGAATTATTCATTTTGTGATGTAGTTTGTGTATTACAGTTAGAAAATTAAGTAGAATTATTCATTTTGTGATGTAGTTTGTGTATTACAGTTAGAAAAATTAAGTAGAATTATTCATTTTGTGATGTAGTTTGTGTATTACAGTTAGAAAAATTAAGTAGAATTATTCATTTTGTGATGTAGTTTGAAGGTTATCATTGGTTGAACAAACTGTGAAATAAGGGGCAGATATAATAAGATTTCATCTTCTTTCTGCTCCCTTCATTTTATCCTACTTGTATTCTTGTATCTGATGAAGTTGTCTTGTATTGTTCTTTTAAAATGAATGAATAAACATCAAATCAAATCAATAAAGACAGCAGCAGAGTGAGGAGACACGATCAGTTTGCCCTCCAGCAGACTGAGCCTGCAGTTCTAGCTACAATGTTTAGAATCTGGTCGGAGATCTAGACATACATGGTCTATTTTCAGGTTTGTGTTATTCAGTGGTGGGCACCGCTAATTAAAAAATTAGTTCCACAATTTCTAAAACGCTTATTAATTTTTTTAGGTCCACAATTTCAAAAGCACAAATGTCTTATGAAAATTAGGGGAAGCTAATCTAATCCGCTATTTATATATTTCTATATTATATATATAATTATATATAGCCGGCAGCGTTATCAATATTTGCACTACACTGCCAACTGAAAAGTAACAAAAATGATCCTAAAAGGATGAAATTACAAAAATCAAAGGATTTATTTAATACTTTACGTACATATATTCTATTCGGCCACGAAATTAACAAAAAATAGAATGATCTTTTAATCCCTAAAACCACGTTTAAATCTCAAATACACGGGTGTGTCGCCACCGCATTTATACATAGTAACCCAAATACATGAAACTAACGACTCGCCGTCGAATGGTCGACACAAAACGCACAATAAAATCATCCGGCCACGTTAATTTGGCTTGAAACAGCGGGGTTCTCTACGGATTTATCCATTAGTAACCCAGCACTACCGGCAGACACAGCGTTAGCGTCTATAGGTAGTCAACAGATTTAATGAAAAGTAACTAAAATACATAAAAATAACGACTCGCCGTCAAATGGTCGACACAAAACGCACAATAAAATCATCCGGCCACGTTAATTTGGCTTGAAACAGCGGGGTTGTCTGCGGATTTATCCAAGTACCCAGCACAACCAGCTAGCCACAGAACTAGCCCTCGAGTTCACGACTGACCCGGAAGATGTCAAGATGGAATAGTCCATTTTTAGTAGGGGGATAAAGAAATCGACCGTTTTTTTATTGCGTATTTAATGATCGTTTTCATCGTAACTATAATTATTTTTATGTTAAATGTACATTAACAAGCAGGATCAATGTTAGTGATGTAGGTGACTGCACGGGGCGAGGCGGGGCCGGGGCCACTGCTGAAATGGGACCCCCAGGCATTTACCTACATGGTAGAGCCGAGTCTGTTCTCAGCTCTGCCCCCCTCCCCTCACACCCTTTCCTCCTCTCTGCTGTTTACGGTGGGGAAAAAGGTAAAACAAGCAGCATAAGAGCTTGTAAATAAGTTTATTGGTTTTTACTGATAGATAATTAGTTATTAGCGGTACTGCATTTTAAATAAAAATAGCACAAATCCGCTTATGAATTATAAAAGTTAGTCAATTCACAAAAACGCTGACAAAAAGTTTAGGTCCACTGTAAGCGGATTAGCGCTTTAGCGCTACCTAGCGTTCATGCGTCCACCACTGGTGTTATTGAATATGAAAACTAACTATTTTTTATTGTCTGTCCTGCAGGGAGAGCTGTTGAGCCCTTGTCGCTGTGATGGCTCTGTGCGCTGCACCCATCAGCCCTGCCTCATCCGCTGGATAAGTGAGAGGGGCTCCTGGAGTTGTGAGCTCTGCTACTTCAAGTACCAGGTCCTGGCCATCAGCACCAAGAACCCACTGCAGGTAACACCAAAGGAGTGAGAGGAGCTGAACTCTGCTCTTTATATTTCCAGAATGTAAATTTCACCAAATACTGTACAGCATATCTTTGGCTCTGGTAACACTTAATTCTGATTAGAGTGCCTATGCAGGTATAAAAATACAACTTGAGACATGCTGGTGATACCCACTACACATTCAAAAAAGGTTTGAGACCAAAGGTATACCTCAGACTAGAACTTGGAAGTTGAAGCTGAAATGAGACCAGCTTCCCTGTCAGCTAGTTCCAGTACAAGTTTTGAGTCCTGCCAAAATTGATCACCCGCTGAAGTCATTAAACATGCTGCTAAACATTCAGCTATGTTGCTAAACATGCCACTAAACATTCAGCTAAACATGCCTCTAAACATGCCGTTATAGATGCCCCTAAACTTGCTGCTAAACATGTCCCTAAACATGCTACTAAACATGCCACTAAACATTCAGCTAAACATGTCGTTAAACATGCCCCTAAACATGCCGCTAAATATGACGCTAAATATGACGTTAAAAATGACGCTAGACGCTAAACATGCCACTAAACATGCTGTTAAACATGCCGCTAAACATGCCACTAAACATGCAGCTAAACATGCCGCTAAACATGCCACTAAACTTGCTGCTAAACATGCCACTAAACATGATGTTAAATATGCCCTTAAACGTGATGCTAAACATGCTGCTAAACATTCAGCTAAACATGCCACTAAACATTCAGCTAAGCATGCCGTTAATAAATATGCCCCTAAACATGCCGCTAAACATGTCCCTAAACATGCCGCTAAACATTCAGCTAAACATGCCGTTAAACATGCCACTAAACATGTCACTAAACATGCCGCTAAACATGCCGTTACACATGCCCTTAGACATGCCGCTAAACATGCCTTGAAACACGCCTGTAGGAGTTATTTGTCTATTTTTTGTAAAGTCTTTGAATTTAGTTTATAATTAACTTGTTTTTTGGTTTGATTTAAATTAGTATTTTTGTTTAACTTATTGTTTAGAATAAGTTTGTTAGTAATTTGTTTAGTTTATATATTTGTTTTTGATTGGGATGTGGGCACATTATAAATAGGTAGGCTTTAGGGAGGTCTACAGGCAAGTGGGTGGTCATATGGTTTTTTTATGGCATCTAAATCATGTCAAAATCCCGGGAGAACAAATATAAATTTTGCGAGAGCAAATACAAACCCTCGAGTGAACAAATGACACCCGCGAGAGCGCAGATGAGACCCGCAAGCAGAATGGAGATGCGCGTGAGCGTAGAAAGAGATCCGAGCGCACGCGCGGAGAACTATTATGTGCGCATGCATGCAAAATGTATATACTGTTTCCTTCTGCCTCTCGCTCGCGGTTCACATTTTTGGCAGTCGGTGGACGGATCCAGCCGGCGTTTATATCACGACACATGATTGGCTACAGTCAATCTGTCCTCTGTGATTGGCCGTAACTAGCCTGGTTAAAACCACACCCTGTCCTTCACTTCGCTTCAGACTAGGGTCTGGCATTCCTCCCATTGAAAACGATTTCTCCTGGAGATTTTTGAATGGACCAATCAGAGAACAGAAGGCGGAGTTTTGTTAGTTTAGCCTGGCGAGGTCCAGGCTATCAGATAAATTGCTCAGAAACCACTCGGTGGATATTTTTTCTGCCACCAGTGTGTAATTATATGGCTCTAATTTACTGACTGTTGGCCTAGATAAAACATTTGAGATAAAATTCGATTTTTTATCATTTATTTTCGTAGCGCACCCGAGGCTGTTTGGAAAATGTCAAACCGAAACTATTTAAATCCAGCAGATTTGACCATTTCGTGAATTGATTTAGGAACTGTTAAGCTCAGGAACACTTCTGATATAACGTCAGCTAAGAAATATATTTTTTATCAGCAGAGAAATAATAGTTTTTTACCTTGTTTTGATGAAAATTCCTTCGTGGCGGCAGCCATTTTGAATGACGACGTCAGTCGACATCGTTCAAAACTCCGCCTTCTGCTCTCTGATTGCTCAGGAACACTTCTGATATAACGTCAGCTAAGAAATATATTTTTCTCAGCAGAGAAATAATAGTTTTTTACCTTGTTTTATTGAAAATTCCTTCGTGGCGGCAGCCATTTTGAATGACGACGTCAGTCGACGTCGTTCAAAACTCCGCCTTCTGTTCTCTGATTGGTCCGAACAAAAATCTACCGGAGAAATCCTTGTGGATGGGGGAAGTCCCAGACTGTGAAGTGAAGGGAAATGAGAATTGAGCGGAGCTGTGCAGGAAGGCGAGGGCCAGGCTAGGCCGTAACACTTCCTGAACCTGAAACTGTAAAATAAATAGATTTATCTAAATAATAATAATAAACGCAGTGTGCGGCAGGCGTTGAGCCTGTGTACAGCACCTGTGTGTACGGACGCGGACATTTCTACCTTTCTTTGAACCTTTCTACCTTTCTTGAACGCAGAGTGCGGCAGGCGTTGAGCCTGTGTACAGCACCTGTGTGTACGGACGCGGACATTTCTACCTTTCTGTGATTAAGTTTTGTGTTTTAGTTAGTTAGTTAGTAGTAGTTTCTTTATTTCAGATGCAATACAAGATCCATATATGTATATAAAAAGAATAAAACAAAAAAAGATTAAAAAGCTTTCCTATAAAAAAATAAAATAAGAATAAAAGACTAAAAAAAAGTTAGTTTTAGAGCAACTGTCTTTTCTGACTGTGTTGTGGATCTGCAAACATTATAAGTTGCCGGTCAAAGCAGATGACCGCTTGTCCTGAGCCTGGTTCTGCTAGAGGTTTCTTCCTTCTAAAAGGGAGTTTTTCCTTTCCACTGATGCCATTGTGCTTGCTCAGGATGGGAGATCGTGGCGAAGCCAAGATTTGACTTGTTTGCTGGATTCATTAGATAGAAAACTTTACTAGTCTAACCGGAATTTTAATAGTAGGAGCTGCTAGCTCCCGCTAGCTTCAACACGAATTTAGCTTCGAGAACCACGTAGCTGCACTTATTGTTCGCTTACCTGCTGCCTCTCTCAACTTCCTGTGTCCTTTGGACTGTTCTGGACTCTCTCCTGTACTCCTTCAAGGTAATGCTCGTTCGAGTTACATCTCTCTGCTTCTTGTATATCTTTTTCGGAGCCGTGGGCCTGCTGCTAGCGGCTAGCTCTGTGCTAGCCTCCACCGGCTCGTGGATGTTGACGTATTCCGCTTCGCAGTTGTTTGAACTTAACAACTGCTCCATTCCTCTTTCTATTTCCACCATCAAACAACTGGGACTTCTGCGTAGACCTCGTTACATCCATAGAAGCTCTCGAAGGAAAACCGTTTATTCTCAAGCGAACTCGGATTCGATTAGTGCTGTCTGGGCTGAAAGACGTGTCGCACCTCGATGGCGTCATCAGAACGCTGCGTCTGTAGGCCTTTGTAGTCCTCTGCGCACGAAGTGGCGAGGAAAACGTGGAGTGGACTTCAGTCTGCTTAAACCGGTTCAAAAAGCTCCTATTCCAACTGGTATTAAATTAGAACTTTTCAATGTGCAGTCACTTTCCAACAAGTCATGTTTAATTCATGATCACATTCTGGAGAAGAACTTGGACCTCATGTGTCTTACAGAGACGTGGCACCAACCAGAGGTGTTCAGTTCTCTGAATGAGGCGTGTCCCTCTGGATACAGTTATCTGCAGAGAGCCCGCAGCACTGGCCGCGGTGGTGGTCTGGCTGTAATTTATCGCAGTAATTTAAAATTGTCTCATCTGTCTTCTCAGGACTTTTCCTCTTTTGAATGTCTGGCTTTCAGCTTCAAAGCCCCACTCCTGATGAATGTTATATTAATTTATAGACCTCCCAAACCGCATGTTTCATTTAACTCAGAGATGCATGACCTTCTCACTTTTTTCTGCACCTCCCCTGTGAAGACTATTTTTCTTGGCGACTTAAATATCCACGTGGACAATTCTTCTTCACCTCTGGCAACAGATTTTAAGTCTCTTCTGGACTCTCTTAATCTCACTCAACATGTTGACGCCCCTACGCACAGCAGGGGGCATACTCTGGATTTGGTGATTACAGACACTGTACTCATCAATAACTTATCTGTATATGACCTGGGTGTCTCAGACCACAGGGTCATCTCCCTGGAAGTGCCTTCATCTTCGCCTGCTTCAAACCCAAAACGACCCATCCAGTTCCGTGACCTTAAAAACATTTCCCTTGATGTTCTGTCTGCTGATCTTCACACCCTGACCGCTGTCAATCATTCATCTGCAGATGACTCTGTGGATTACTACAACCAATCTCTTCGGGAGCTCCTGGACCTACACGCCCCCTTGAAGACAAGACTGGTGTCTTTCTCGCGCTCAGCCCCTTGGTACACTGATGAGCTGCGCAAGAT
>JBBPBX010070704.1:0-12417 GCA_038048925.1 Garcialebias charrua | reverse complement strand
TATATATATATATATATATGTATATGTATATGTATGTATATGTGTATGTATAGTGTGTGTGTGTAGAGATTAGATAATTAGGTCTGTTCACCTTGTTATCAGGTGTGCAATAAAAAAGTGTCTGCGAGTCAACCTCAATCAAATGGTGAATTCCTGGCAAATTAAAATACAAAACCCGGTCATTTAAAGTCACAATCCTGTAATGTTTATTTTCAGTTTGAATAGTGACAATATGGCAAATATGAAATATGAATGAATACCAATAGTGTTATTTCAAAGGGGTGAATAATAAGATGCCTTAAAATTTTGAGATGTTATTTAATATTAGGACTAACGTTAAAATTTAGATAAACTTTATCTTAGCTTCGTACATTAAACCAAAGGTGTCTAAACTTAGTTGACACAGAAGTTGTTCCTTTTCATCAGGAGAAAGATATTTATCCTACTGAATATGTCCTGTCCTCATTACTACAAGGGATGTGATGCTATGGCCAGAAGTTCACACTGTCACAGGAAGGGATGTCTTTCCTTCAGGACCAAGTCTCGTCCAGCAAGGTGGTCACCTCATCATTTCAGGGTGTATGAGGGAGATCGGTGGACTTTCTCCATTTCAGCTGACTGAGCCCCTTCCAAGGTGGACCGGAACCTCGCTCCCCACTGATTCCTTGGACCGGTTCAGAGCCAATTTCACAGCCAACGATGACAACTCTCTAGAAGACCCTCCCTTCCGTGTCAGCTTTACCTGATACTAGAAGGGGGAGTGACCTATGCAAATTGTATCCAATCAATGCAGCTTACCAATAGTGGGTGAAAACACAAGCTGCTTACAATAATTTTGACATAACCCCACCTCTCAAAGTTTAGAGTGAACAATGACTTTGTTGTTAACAGTAACACCTTGTTTAAAAACACCATTTTCTTCACAGATGTAAGTTTGGTTTTCTTTACACAATACCGCGACACAACAGGGGTTCTGTTTTTCAGCTCTGTCTAGCTGACCCACTTCCTTCATTGTTATGGTCACCACACCTGTTATTGTTCCGAGGCTATGGCAAAGTTATCTTTAACTGTTGCTACTGTACAGGTAGTCCCCGACTTACGAGCGCTCTGACCTACGAGCGCCCGGACTTACGAGCTGGCGAAAGAGAAGTAAATTTGTAAAAAATACAGCACTTTTTTGTGTTTTTAGATGAAAGTGTGTTAGCTAACCGTTTGGAAACACGTTTCCGACCATGTTTATGAACTAATATGAACGTTTTTGATGAAAAACGAGTGTTCGTAGTAGCGCTAGCATAAATGTTCCAACTTACGAGCGAAAATCCGGACTTACGAGAACACGTGCTTCGTGTTCCAACTTACGAATTTTCGTGTTACGAGCAACTCGCAGGAACGGAACTCGCTCGTAAGTCGGGGACTACCTGTATCTATCTATCTATCTATCTATCTATATATCTATCTATATAGCTAGCTAGCTATCCATCCATTTATCCATCCAAGCCCGGATTTTCGCAGGGGCTTCCCTGGGTTTCAGCTCGGGGCCCCGGCACTTTTGGGGGCCCCGCCCCCGAAGGAAGTTTTTTTTTTGTGTGTGTGTGTGTGAACGGATAGTGTCTGAACTCAGTCTGCTACTGTTGGAGTTCAGTCAGAACTCTACGTGCCTGCTACGTGCTTGAGAGAGCTGTGTCTGGAGAGGAGCAGAGGGAGGAGAGAAGCCCGCAGCAGCGGAGGAGCGGAGGAGCACTGAACTCGTTAAGCGGTGACGTCACTCTCTGGGATCAAAGAGAGAGACGCTGCAAGCGCAGAGGCAGACAGTGTTCAGGAGTTCAGTGTGGTTAATCTGCTAGCAGGTAACACCTTTAAAATAAGTTAATGGTGAACAGTTGAATTAACCTAGCTAACTTTAAAGGGACTCTGTAAGTGCTTTAACCTGCTGTGGTAAAGAGGCACAAGTTTAAAAGTTAAGAAAATTTTTGTTTCATACAAGGTGATTGTTACCAAGCTAATTTTAAGTGAATTACAAGTGTTTGACAAATTAAGCGTGAACACAAAAAAAGGGAAAAAAGGGCAGCAAGTTGTATAATTTTGTTTGACATTGAAATAATTTTCTGTTTGTAACAAATGAAAGATTTCTTATTCTGATTTAAGATTTATAATACCACGCTTAACTTGATCTTTGCAGTGAAAATTATTTCAGTTTGTAAATATATTCAAAGGGTGGTATTTAAAAGGGGAATTAAACCCACACCACATTTAGGTTCGTTTTGAAAAGAAAAGAAAAACGGGATTATTCAAGTTTATAAACAAATTAAAAAAGGTAGTATTTAAGCTAAGTTAAAGCTACAGACTTTAATATAAGGACATTAACGTTAAACTGAATTAATAAGGCCCAAAGTATACAATGAGCAGTGAGAAGGCCATGCAAAACGACTGTGATGCTGAAGCTGTGGAGTTGCAGCGAGAAGGAAATCAGGAAGAAGAAGCCGCAGATATAAACCCATTAGAGCCAAGCACAAGTCAAGCTGTTTCAGCTGAGAGCTTGAGGAAAAGTGTAAGACAGAGAAAACTCACAGAGAAAGGCCAAGCACTGCATGAAGAAAGATTAAACAAGCTTCAAACTCGTTTCAAGTTCAGTTATGACAAATGGAAAACTGTTGGTGATCCTATCAAGTACAAGGACTGGAAAATTTCATTTCAAATGCTGATTGAAAGAAAGAACATCCCAGTAAGTGAAAAGATTTACAGTACTACCTTCGAAAGTATGTTGGTGAATAACTCATCATACTTTACCATAGTAATTTGGATATGAACCAGTTTATGTATATATATATTTTTTTATTATACAGTATATCATCTGAACCCAAACAAACAAACAAACAAACAAACAAACAAACAACAACAACATATAATATACATATTTTTCATTCATTCAACCTTTATTTATACAGGCTATCCTCGTTGAGCCACGGGGACTCATTTACAAGAGGGACCTGTTTCACTCACACCCAGGGTCAATTTTAGAGTTACCAATCAACCTAACATGCATGTTTTTGGACTGTGGGAGGAAACCGGAGCACCCGGAGAAAACCCACGCATGCACGGAGAGAACATGCAAACTCCACCCAGAAAGGCCCCCGGACCGGGATTTGAACCTTGGACCTTCTCGCTGAGAGGCAGCAGCTCTACCAGTTGCGCCACCGTGCTGCNGGTATGCGTATTGATGAGGGTCCTCGTTGATGTTGACGGTTGCCTTGATGTGGGTCATGACCAGTTTCTCAAAACATTTAGCGACTATCGGGGTGAGGGCCACCGGTCTATAGTCATTCAGACCAGTCACTGTGGAGCTCTTTGGGACTGGGATGATGGTCGCGGTCTTCAGGCAGGTGGGAACTGACTCCAGTGCAAGTGAGGTGGTGAAGATGTCAGCCAGCACCTCACAGAGCTGGTCCGCACATTCCTTCAGAACTTTCCCTGGGATGTTGTCTGGTCCGGTTGCTTTATGAGGATTAATCTTTCTGAGACTGCCTCTCACTTCTGCTGCGGTCACCCTGAGATGCTCTTCATCTGGTGATGAGGTGAGTCTGGTGCTAGCTGGTCTGTTTGGATCATCAAAATGTGCATAAAACTTATTGAGGGCATCAGGCAGAGATGGGTCCCTGGGGCATTGTTTGTTCTTGCCACAATTAGTGCCACAATCAAAAACAAAACTAAAAACCGGGGAGTGGACTATGTTGATCGCCCATAATGCTTAGTGGTATTTTAGTGTTCGGGTTGCACCATGAGTCAGAAGGACGTCTGTGATATAGACCTGCCTCTTGTGTGCTATTAAAGTTTGGGTATTACCTGTTGTGAGGCTCAGAGTGTCTTCTTTGGGTTTAACTCACACAATGTTAAGACAGAAGTCACAGAGTATGGTGCAACATACATGCTCTCTGACATACATCAAGGATTGGAAATATTGGCAGGTTGGATCGGAAAATCAGATACACAAATTATGCTAGTATCGGATAGTGGATCGGATCGGCCCCATCCCTACTCATTTTGAAGATCAAAGCTAACTAATCCTGCAGGGGATGAGTTGACTACGATGCTCAAATCTGGATTTGATTTTTCTCCGAAGGAGCCTTTTTGTGACATTTTTACTCTATGCATGGCTGAAAATGAGAATAACAACACAAGAGCAACAGAAACTAATACCATCTCATGAGGAATGTGGAAGAGGAGAAGTGGTGTGGTGGTGTTCTATCAGCACCACAGACAGCGACACATACTGAGGTTTGTTCGGCTCAACAGTGCCCCTGTGTGGTGATGCTGTGTAAAAACAGCATCGGTGCAGAAAACATGGGTGACTCGTCTTTTTCCAAGGAACGAGCCTAAAACAAGTAACGTTTTTATTTTATGGACTTTTTTCATATACTGATCTTAAAAGTGATGATGAAAACATAAAATATGTTTGACTAAGACTTTGATGAGCTTGGAAACAAAGCCCATGTTAACTTGGCATTGTGTTCTATCCCCTGTTGAAGGTGGCATAACCCATATAAAATAATACTTTTAGTTATAGGATAAAGAGAAGCAAACATTTAACAGGAATCATGTGATGAGTTTTGTTTAGGATGCTGACACCAAGGAGGAAGCGAAATGAATGTAAAACAGTTTTTACAGTAAGGTTTGAACACAGGTCAGCTGTGTTAGTGGAGGGAGACAAGTTAAATCCATCCTTAAATACTTTTCTGTTTTCTATATAATGAAAACAGTTGTTTTCTTCTGTCACTGGCAGGATCAGTCTTAGTGAGGCAGCTGACTAAAATAAATACAGTTCGTTGAAGGCAGTGCTCCTCATAGGGGGGTTAATGGTTCCTTCATGTATGTTTTTGCCTCGTTTTGATTTAAATTGGACATTGATAATATGTCATGATGTATTTATCCTTTAATTGTTTTTCCTTTTTCTCTATAATGGGTTTTAGAAAAATGTCGAGGGGGGAAAAGATAAATAGGTTTTATTTGTGTGTTTTTGTCCCTTTTTTCAAGGTTCAAGGTTCTTCGTTGTCTTTTGCATCACACGTGGTACATGAGGTGGAATGAAGTTGTGTACCCAAGCAATAAAGATCCAGATAGTGACAAATCACCAGCATAAAATCATATTTGTCACATCCATACAACAGCTGTGTCGCCTCAAAATGTATATCCTATAAAAATGTATTCTTCTATGCCTTAAATGTTTTCAACTTAGCAGGAGACACCCTAGAGCAGGGGTGCTCATTACATAGATCATGATCTACTGGTAGATCTCTGAGGTAGTCCTGGTAGATCGCAGCATGACATTAAAAAAAAAAATTGTCTGTTCAGTGCCCTGAGATTACTTCTTTTTTTTGTTGAGATTTTCATTAATGAAAAGTGCGTTATAAATTGAATTCATTATTATTATTATTATTATTATTATTATTATGTATAAATGTTAGTGCCCTGAGATTACTTCTTTTGTGAATTGACGCTATATAAATAAACTGAATTGAATTGAATCTTAGAACATCTTTACTCAGCAAACACAACAGTTTAGGTCAAAATACTATCATTTTAAAGCCACAGTACTATAGTTCATAATTTCTTATCTGGCAACCCGACTGACATGAAAACTACAGCATTTTTCATGTAAACCAGCTTATTTTTTGTTTATTACCCCCAATAAACATTGAAAAATCACTAATGTTTCCACAGGTTGTTTTCATGTAAACGGGGCCTTATAGTAGGTAGATCACTTTGACTTGATCATTTCAAAAGTAGCTCGCATGCTGAAAAAGTCTGGACACCCCTGCCCTAGAGAGTCCAGATGTTTACTTTGTGATACATTAAAAAAATCTGTTCTCACGCGATTATGAGACGTTCTTTCTCGCATCGCTTGGCCGTGATATACTCAAAGAGAAACTCCAGTGGGAAGTCACGATTAGCCCGCCCATTGTAGCGCACGGGGTGTGCAAACAGCAACGGCTCTGGTGGCAGAGTGAACGTCGCATCGCTTGGCCGTGATATACTCAAAGAGAAACTCCAGTGGGAAGTCACGATTAGCCCGCCCATTGTAGCGCACGGGGTGTGCAAACAGCAACGGCTCTGGTGGCAGAGTGAACGTCAAGGGAATTCATGTAAAGGTTTATGGATGGTTATCACTGCTGATGTTCAATTAAATTAAATTAATTGAGGCCAGAGAGTTCTTTTTCTCTCTCAGAGAGGAGTCCTGGCGCCTCCGAGTCTAAGAGGCCGAGGTCATCGTGCTGATGAGCGTGTATAAAAAACACTTCCCGTACACAGTCTGTTGCCGATCTTCACGGCCGGGGATTCATTGAGACATCTGTGTAAGTCTGCATGAACCCTTGCAAGTAAACTGGGTTAAAATGTCTTCTCCTGTCGTCATGTGTGACTCCTTTTTCAAACAAATAGATAATGAAATTATATTTTCATCCAGCAGTGAACATTTATTAACAGTTGATAAAGGAGAAGGAGGAAGATTAAGCATTTCTGCTTTTACCAAGGAGAAACACTAATTTACACATTTGTCACAAAGACCGCTACCGTTTCCGACAGATGGAGGACAGTAAGATGCAAACATGGCGGACGTGTCGCCTGTGGGCCGAGGTGTACTCCGCCCTGACACAGTCAGCTGCCTGTATTTCAGCACTGTATCTGATGACAAAAAGTATGCTATCTCCTTCCATGAGTTATTTGCAAGTTTAGCTGGAACAGATGTAAACATGCAGCTTCTCAATGGATAAAGTGAAATGAGAGCTGTGCTCTGCAGTCTTTCCAACACCCAACATCGCAAGTCCAGATGTCGCTCTCACAACGTCAAATACCAACAAACTTAGAAATATGACTGGACATAAATGTCAACAGAAAAACAAAGGACCAAAACACTACAGAACATGAAAACCAGAAATGGCCATGAATGTGTTTGTGCACAGGGTGCCCAATTTTATATGCACACAGGAATATTTCCGAACAGAATGAAAATAGCTACAGTGGTTCCTTTTTTTTAGGAATGGTAGCAGATGTCTATATAACAACTATAGACCTATTTCATTGCTGCCACAATTCTCGAAAATTTTAGAAAAATTATTTGTATCTAGATTTGACCTTTTTCTAGATAAACATAACATTTTAATTAACAGTCAATATGGGTTCAGATCAAATAAATCAACTTCCATGGCTCTTATGGAGTTGACGGAATATGCTACTACAGCAGTGGATCAAAAACAATAATGTGTAAGCGTGTTTGTAGATCTAAAAAAGGCATTCGACACAATTGACCATTCGATTCTACTTGAAAAATTGGACAAATATGGTATAAGAGGACCTGCTTTACAGTGGATACGGAGCTATTTGCATGATAGAAAACAATTTGTACAAATAGATGATTTAAGATCTGGACTCTGTAGTGTTTCATGTGGAGCACCACAGGGCTCTGTATTGGGACCAAAGTTGTTAATTTTATTTATCAATGATCTGATGGATGTGTCTGGTATTCTCAATTGTGTCCTTTTTGCTGATGACACCACTTTTTTTATTTGGAGTTATGACTTGGAAAAATTGTTAGAGTTAATTAATAAGGAGTTTGTCAAGATACAAACTTGGTTTGATTTAAATAAGCTATCATTGAACACAGATAAAACAAACTATATGATTTTTAGTAATAAAAAGATAACTTCTGCTGTTCTTTTCAAAATCAATGGTGTTGAAATATGTAGAGGGAATGAAACAAAGTTTTTGGGAATAATTATTGATGATAAACTGTCTTATAGCAAATAAATTATGTTAAAACAAAAATATCTAAATCCATGGCTGTATTATACAGAGTGAAAGACTTATTGAACGATAAAGCCCTGTATTTGCTGTAATGCAATAATTGTACCACATTTGAATTAGTTGATGTTTGGGGAACAGCGTGCAGAACTATAACGCAGCCTATTATTATCTTACAGAAAAGAGCTATAAGAATCATAACAAGAGTGCATTACTGTCATCCATACATTGTTCTCTAAAATGAAACTATTGAAGTTCTATGATCTGGTGGAATATAATATTATTTTACTAATGTATAAAGCACAGAATCAAACACGACCTCCGAATATTCAAAATCATTTTGTAAATAACTGATATTTTTGTTAAGCCACATTATAGAACAAGTTTTAGGAGTATAGGTCTACTTTAAAGGGGACCACACATACAAATTTCACTTTTTAATGTTTTTTTTTACTCAACTTTGGGTATGTACTTCATAAAAAAACAGTCCTAGTGCTAAAAAAATGCACCCAGTGGTTTATTTACTCTAAGTATATTTATTTATCTTTGATAGAAACACTCCGTTTGCACTTCCTGCGGTTTGTGACGTCACAAACCGCAGCCACAACCCACACCAAACCTGAGTCCAGCCCCTCACCTAGCAACCCCTGGTGCGGCTCAACCCACTTCAGTATAAAAAACGTCACGGTTGCCGAGCAGTTTAGGAACTGACCTGGCGGTCATTTATTTATTTATTCATTTATTTAGCCCCCGGGGGGGCTATGGGCTCAGCCCTGCTCCAGCCAGCAGCACATCTTGAGTAAAACCAGAATGTTTTATTACCTTGTTTGAATGAACTCTGTCTCGTTGAAACTGTGCACACACACTCTCGCGGTTTGGACTTGTTTCTTATATCATGTCTATCATGTCTATCACTGAATGTCAGGAAACGCCTTGTGTCTGTGACTTTCCTTCCCTCCATTGATTACGGTGACATTCTCTACATGAATGCTCCTACAAGCACCCTGCGGATGTTGGATGTTGTCTATCATGGTGCACTAAGATTCATAACTGGTTGTGATTATCGTACCCACCACTGCACCCTGTATTCACTGGTTAACTGGACATCATTAACCTCACGCAGACTCTTCCACTGGTACATTTTCATCTTTAAATCACTTCTTGGTCTGCTGCCCTCATACATCTCCTCCTACATGTCTTTGCGTGAGTGCAGCTACAGTGTGCGCTCTCAGGACATGATTACCTGCAGTGTTCCGTCAGTGAGGACTGAACTTGGAAAAAGGGCCTTCTCCTACTCCGCTCCTGCTTCATGGAATATCTTACAAAAAGATCTGAAGCTCTCGACCTTGACTTCTCTAAATGGTTTTCAGAATCTGTTGGAATCCTGGCAAAAACCAATGCAGATTTGTTCCTGTCTTTGATTTTATACGTCTACCTTATAATGTTTTGCTAGTTTTTTGATACTTTGTTAAAAAAAAAAAAAAAAAACTTTCTTTTGTTTTTTTCTCTCTTTTGTTTTCTATTGTTTATTGTTTGTTTGTTTATTGTTTATTGTTTAAGGAAATTATACCACTGCTGTTCATTGTTCTTTAGTTTTAGCAGGTCGCTTTCGTAAATGAGCCCTTGAGGTTCAAAAGATTTACCTGACTAAATAAAGGTTGAATGAATGAATAATGAAGGATTGCTTTTGCACAACTGTCAGTTTGGTTGAGCGGTTACGACACTTGAGCGGCACGCAGGAGAGTAGGGATTGCATCCTGTCCACGGCATCTTTTTTTTTCCCCCTTTTTTTTTAAGCATTTTGTTTCGGAGAAATCGGGGTGAGACTAGATATATACATCGACATAATAATACTTTATAATTGTTATTTTTACGTTTTAGTTCAATTTTTAGTGTAATAGCGATCGCTCCCAACGCGCAGCCGGCAGAAAACTGTGCACACACACACTCTCTCGCGGGGCGACAGTCTGTACCATCAAGCACCACTGATCGATATATTTTCAGATTAGCAACTTATTTATTTTAAGAATACCTTTCACTTCATCAAAATCTAATCAAAACTCCAGCGTTCTAAAAGTAGGTGGTTGTATGTATTTCTTATACGATGAAGGACTGCTGTTGTTCAACTGAGCCTGTAGGTCAGTGAGTTAATACACTGGTGTCGCACCCAAATGACCGGGGTTCGCGTCCCGGCCACGGCATCTTTTTTTTTTTTTTTTTTCGGAGAGATCGGGCTGCAGTTAGCTGCTGGCTTTTGAGGACAGTGTGGGTCCGGTCCGGTCAGAGGTTAGGTTGCCTCATACGGATAAATTAACTGGAAACACTCTGTGAAGTTTGCGTTTGTCTGGATTGGATGTGCAACCGTGGACCAAAGCGCCGCATGCAACTAGCAGGAGCTACGCGGGCTGTTTGTTACCGAAGGAGGAGGAAGAGCTCGGATTCGGGAGGGCATGATAATAGGAGCAGCTAATGGCGGCGCACACAAACAGCTTTCAGTAAGTTATCTTTTAAGCTAGCACTAACAGTAAGTCAAACGAGTAATAAAAAAAGGCTAATTTTAAAACAACAACAGATTTGAGATACTGGCAGTTACAGAGGGCGGAGACAGAGTTTTGACGGGCGTGGACTTCAGAGCTCATTATCATAAACAGGTCGTTTAGAACGGAAGTTAGAAATGGCAGAATTAAAAAGGGTATAATTTATTATCTAAGAATTATTTTTTGTATTAAATTGAATGAACAGGGTCTGGATAGCACACAGACATACCATAAAAATTAAAAAAAAACAATATGTGGTCCCCTTTAATACAGGGCATAGGTCTGTGGAATGGTTTGGATAATAATGTCAAAAAGGCTAAGTCTGTGTTTATATTCAAGAGAATGATTAAGAATGAACTTTTAAAAAAAATATACATAAATTGTGAAAACTATAAGTACCATATATTTATGAATTGTAATAAGTAACATAATTGATTCATGGATAATTATTGTTTAAAATTGATTGTTTGAATTGATTTTGTTTAAAAAGGGGCAGATATTATTCTGCTTCCTTTCATTTTAAATTAGTTTTTTTTTCTTCTTAATATGGTTTTGTAAATATATTTTTTGTGTTTTAAATTTGAAATGAACAAATAAATAAATAATAATAATAATAATGGTTAAAAAAAAAGGTCAATTGCTGCAATAAAATGTTCCTCAGCAGGTTGTAGCGCATGTGACAATAAAATGACTTAACTTTTAATGTAGATTCATGTCAACGAGGACAGAATTCTTACTGTCTCTTAGAGTATAGGCTACATCAACCTTTAGATATGTGGAGTTGGATCAGAATTTAGCACCACGGATGGGGAAACATTGGACGAGGGAATTAATCTCAACACAAAACTGGTAAAATTCATTAAATAAATAAAAAAAATTGACAACAACAGTAAATAAAATACCAGTCAGTTAGTTAGCAGATTGCTTTTGGTGAATTCGAGTGAAATAAGCTGCGGTGGAAATGGAGAAATCGTATTTTGAGGATCTGACTGCTCTGCTGCGCTTCAGAGAAGGCCACGCTCGACCATTATCGTCCAGATTCGGGAAACTTCGGAGTACGCATGCGTATTAACTGCTGCTGCGGCGCTCTGATTCAAGTACTCTTGGCAGGACCTTCTCCTCTGATTTGAGCCCGACAGCTGCGTCAAGCTAACAGTAGTTAGCACACTTCCTGTGGGGTTGGTTCAGGAAGTTAGCTTTTCATCCTTTAATTCTTTTTTATTTTTTATTATTCTGTGAAGTAGTTATTTCAAGTTTTATTGAGTCTTTTCTTGAACCTTTGCAATCAAAGTGAATTATAGACATTAGGAGTTGTGATTCTTGTATGATATATTGATTTTTTTTTTTTGACATGTTGTGAGTTTTGTCTTTACTCTTGTTTATTATTAATAAAAAATAAAAATAAAAAATAAAGGTTCAGGAAGTTAGCTTGATCAGAGAGACGTGGGAAATGGCAGTAGTGCAACAATGATGGATGCAAGCTGCCGTTAAAACCAAAGAAGAAGAAGAAGAAGAGACGTGGGAAAACAGCTGCTTTTTAAAAAGGATGTTACATTGAAAAACATCAAGGTAAACTAAACTCAACAATAAATAAACATAAAAAGTACTTTTTTTAGTTTAAGACAAGTTTTGAAATGGTCAAAATATCTGCTGAATGTTTTGGTATAAAAACAGGGATGAAAATAATTTGCTTTAACTTTATTTATACATTGATAAGTTAATACTTAGAATACTACAAACATTATTTTTTCAACCTTTATTTAAATAGAAAAGATTTAATAAATCAACAATTTAAAAGAGTCAAATTTCATCTGCATAATGTACAAAACTCAAACTCACAAAACAAGAAGAACCGGATTGTCAAAATTTACTTGATGCAATTTTACTGCCAGTAAGGTTAAATGTTAGTGCTCACGAGCCCTAAAAACACAAGACAACTTATAAATATGTATTCATTGGTCTTTTCAACAGCAAATAGATTAATTAAACAATAATGATATAAACAAAGAAATTAGAATGTCATTCCTAATTTCAAAAATAAAGACAGCCCCAGTAGTTATAGAAAACCTGAATTATATATATATATATA
>JBBPBX010070700.1:0-18518 GCA_038048925.1 Garcialebias charrua | reverse complement strand
ACCTCACCCCCGAGTAGCTCTCTCAATTCAAAGTGCATTGTGTGGAAGTAAGGCTCTTTTTATTTTATTTTTTTAATAAAAACTGACAGAAGACACACAACTGTATGTAAATTGACAAATCACACCTCACACAACAGTACGGGTTTCTTAAGATCTTTGTTAGTCTAATTCACAGACAAGACTCCTCTGTTCCCATCCGGTGTGAAACGTCTGGGAATCAGTGTGATTTGTCAATTTACATACAGTTGTGTGTCTTCTGTCAGTTTATATATGTACTGTATGTATTTTTTTTTTTTTAAAGAGCCTTACTTCCACACGATGCACTTTGAATTGAGAGAGCTACTCGGGGATGAGGTGTGATTTGTCAATTTACAAATGTCTGTGTGTTATTCCAGCCTTCAATTTACATAGGTGTGTATGTCTTCTCACAGCCTTTAGAGCATTACTTCCAAACTCTACTCTTTGAATTGAGAAAGCTCCCCGGATGAGATGCGAAACGTCTTCTGTAACAAGTCCAGTTGTTTCTGTATTGAACGCCTTTTTTGGTTTTATCATGTCCTGGACGACTGAGAATCGTCACCAGCAAACCACAGATGCAAAATTATAAAAAAAGACTTCACGTAGGCATGAACGTTGAAAACAAGTGACACAAACTACAAGAAAAGGTGCACCAAACTCCAGAGGCAGATCTCGAAAAGCCACAAACTAGTAAAACAACATACAACAGAGGAAAACAACTTTAAAGCGGCACAAAACAAAAATAAAGCACGTAAAACTTAAAGATGTGGAAAAACTGCCACAAAGGGCTGCTTGCTGAAAACATGTAAAACGAGAGAAACCATCTTTAAACAGAGGAGGAGGCCGAGAAAACATATAGTGCAGCCCTGCGCTGATTCTCATGCGTCTCACACCTGATGGGAACAGAGGAGCCTCGTTTGTGAATTAGACTTTGAGAGGCTCCTGTTGTTGTTGAGGTGTGATTTGTCAATTTACATACAGTAGATGTGTGTGTGTGCCTTCTGTCAACCCTTTAAAAGCCTTGCATCCGCACGCTGCCTTTTGAATTGAGAAAGCCTCTCGGATGAGAAGCGAAACGTCTCCTGTTACAAATAAAGTCCAGTTGTTTCTGTATTGAACGCCTTTTTTTAACGCTAAAAACAGCAGCGTTAAAGCATTTTAAAGAAGAAGGGTACAAATAACTACCATATTTTCCAGTGTATAGGTCGCACCTTTTTATGGTTTTTTCAAGGCCTGCAACCTATACACCGGTGCGACCTATATATGGCTTGTTATCACTTTCGGCGAAACAAATTTTTAAATGCAGCTCATTTCACAATTACGTTCATTTATTAAGGAAAAGTTCAGCTCAGACACATATTTGCTATAATTTTTTATCAAACAAATAATTGTTTTTAAGTGTTAATCTTCTTAAAAGCCTTGCTGTGCGCTCCTGTGGCAGACATTTGCAGCAGAGCTAAACGTAGGTGCGACCTATACACCGGTGCGACCTATCTAGGGATTTTTCCAATCTATTGGTGATAATTGGACAATGCGACCTATACATCGGTGCGACCTATACACCAGAAAATACGGTACAAAAGACTCAAACAGACCAACTGCTGAGAGGGACAAAACATGAACGAGACAAAAAGACACAAAAACAACCACAGTGGAATAGAAAAGACGCAGGCAGAGGGGTTGTAGCTTACTGGTTCAGACGTCACATTTTCTATACACACAAGTGCAAATGTATTTTATTTATTTTTCCAGTTGAACACGCTCCCACGCCTCCACGTGAAGAATTCCTCTGGAAGCAGCTGACAGGGCTGGGCGAGCATAATGAGCGACTTGTCCCCAGATATAGATTTCTGGGCCTTTTAAACGTTTTCTGCCAAAGGTTTTCAACAGACGCACGTCTAAATTTATCAGCGCTCCGCCTGGGAGGCCAAAACAAGAACTCATATTCTGCTTTTAGGGGAAAGTCCTCCAAACTGTCCACAACTCATTCAGTTTTTAAAAGACGGCACTTCCGGATGACTTAGCCACTTTTATTTTGTTTACTCAGGAGTTTGCAGAAAACCGTTCTTAAAAGCTTGGAGATGCAGTTTGATTCCTGATTAAACTGGATGTGCTTCAGATGTTTGAAATGGAACAGACACTTCAATAAAAATAAAAAACAATTTGTTCTGTTTTCTTTTGCTTTGTAAAGAAGCATAAAGTAATCTCCAAACTGATCCCCACAGATTTCTCATTGAATTCAGTGAGTCAGTTCCCCAAACGAGGATCACGTTAGCAGAAGCCTATCTGCTTTAGGAGTGAGTGTTCCTGCAGGCTTTTCACTTGTGGCTCCAAGAACTTAAAACAAGATTAAACGAGCTCTGTGTCCCAGAGTAAACACCTCTGGTATATGTCAGTGGACAATCTATTCATTCACATTACCTCAGAGACCGGCATAGATCAAGAGCTTCCCATAAAACTCGAGTTCAAACCTTTCTGCAACTTGTAAGAGAATAAAAAGGCTTACCTTGGCTGCAACGAACAAGACGATGAACTCACAGCAAGGATGAGTGAAAGGCTGTGAGTGACTGGTTTATAAAAACCACTGAGGTGGAGACTTGACAGAAGGAGGGAGGAGGAAGGAGGAAGGAAGAGAAGCAGGATGATAAACTCTCCAGTAGTAATTGCACTTTGCCCTCTGTTGGACTGCAATGTGACAGCAGCAGGCCACAGCACAAGCACGAGCTGATAAAACTCATTTCTCTGCAGGAGATCTGCACTGCAGAGGCATTAAAACATTTCAGTGTAAACTTTAAACACAAGTTGAAAACATTTGACCTGAGAACGAAAAAAAATCTGATTATTGCAAAACACGCACACCTTTATTATTGTTAACATGTTACGTTTTTGTCGCACTGCCCTCCAAGATTTTATTTTTTCCAGCAGAAAAAAATACAATTATAATAATAAAATGTATCACTACAAGATTTTAAAGCACGCCTCATCTATTAAAAGCAAGAATATTATTATTTCACACCAGCAAAGGGATTTTTATTAAGATTCAGCCTTACCTTAAATAACTCAGAATTTATTTACACAACTTGTTTTTATAAGTAACAGCAAAAACAAAATGCTTACAAGTTATTAATATAAGACAGAAAAACAAGCCATAAGGAGACAAAAAAAAAATCATATTATTCCTGTCCATATTTATTTAGATTTTGTTAGACAACCTAAAAATAAGACTCCAAAACAAGCAAACTAACAAAAAACTATTAAAAATGCTCTTTGGGTGCTATTTGGGAATGGTTTTGTAGAGTTATGAAGTTCTGCACCAAGCAAATCATTAAATTAAAAGAAGACAACATAAATAAGAACAAACAATTCTGGTATAAGATTTGTATTTAATTAACAAGTATATAATGCTGTAAAAAAGGTAAAAAAAATTAATATTGACAATTTTAGCTATTGATAACAAATAAACAGAAAAATTTTCAACAATTAAAATAAATTATTTTCAATAAACAACTTAAATTAAATTGTAATAAATAAATAAAAATCTCGCCATGTAATGCAGCCTAGATTCCACCAGATGGCGCCAGGATACAAGTAAAACGCTGTAAATAACCACAAATATTTTAACTAGTTTAACTAAAAGAAAAGAAAAAGAAAGATTTGTTTCCGTGTCTGATTCAAAGAAAGGAAGATTAACACGAGGAATATCAAAGTTTGTGGTTAAATTCCCACCTGTTAAAGATCGTTTGTATTATATCTGCACGCTATGATGCCTTCAAAGTCTCCTTAAAGCTCGTAAAATAGAGGCGTGCGAAAAGAACTGTAAAATTTATGGTTATGGTCTTTTATTCAAAAAGATGTACATAATCGTATAATAAATTCAACTATTACTCATATAGATAAACATTTTTAAAAACTAATGATTATTATTATTATTATTAATAATAAAGTGACTTCATAATGTGTGATGATTTAAATGTACGCCAGTTTAACATGCCGAGAAGACATGTAAGCGTTGTTAAATTTCCGAGCATCGTTTGTATTATATCTGCACGCTATGGTGCCTTCAAAGTCTCCTTAAAGCTCGTAAAATAGAAGCGTACGAAAAGAACTGTAAAATTTATGGTTATGGTGTTTTATTCAAAAAGAAGTACATAATCATATAATAAATTAAACTATTACTCGTATAGATAAACGTTTTTAAAAACAAATTATTATTATTATTATTATACTGACCTCATAATGTGTGATGATTTAAATGTACGCCACTTAAATTGACCCTAGGTGTGAGTGTGAGAGTGGATGGTTGTTTGGTGTGAGTGAGACAGGTCCCTCTTGTAAATGAGTCCCTGTGACTCAACGAGGCTAGCCTGTATAAATAAAGGTTGAATGAATGAATGAAAAAACTTGCCGAGATGACATGTAAGCGTCATTAAAATTTCCGAGCAATTTGCCTGGTACCTGAATGTTTCATAATTCATATCCAATGAGACCACGCCCTGATGTGTCCAGTATGCGACTGACCGTCCGTGTCCGGGGTAGGGGTGTCTCTTCTCGCGCCTTGTTGTCTTAAAAGCTTCAATGGCGACCGGTTAAAAAAATAAATAACAGTTTTCCTTTGCTCCGCTAGCCGGTTAGCTCCTGTCAGAGAGCTAACGGGCTTCCGGTGAGATGGGATGATGTAGCGGGATAACTCTGTGGAAGAACTACGCAGTACCTTAGCATGCTAAGCTAACGCTAACGGCTGGAAGCTAGCGTTCACCTGCGGGGCTGTTGGCTAACGTGATGGAAAGTGTGAAGGAGAACGAGTCCGGGGGGCTGCAGGGGACACCGGACACCAGCGGCAGCTCCGCGAAGCCGAGCGGATTATTATCGCAGCCGCCTCCCGGTAAGAGACCCTCCATCGGGGAGGACGAAGGCGGCGGCTCCGAGGCGAAGCTCTTCGGGAAGGGGCTCGCGGCCACCTCCCTTCTCCAGATCGCGATAAGGAACGGAATCTACCAGAACCAAGTGGCCAGTTCGGGAAAGAGCGGCAACATTTACAGCCTGACGTCGGCGAGCAGCACGAGCTCTCTGCTGAACCGGAGGCGGCACAAGCACAAGCGGAACCTGTCCCTGGGGGCTCCGCCGAGCCCCGGGGGGGCCGAGGCGGCCGGCCCGGCCCCCGCAGCCTCCCCGCTGAGCACGCTCAGCCTGGACAGGAAGACTTTCCTCCGGCAGAAGCAGCTGAAGCAGCTGCAGGCCTCCGACAAGTCGTGGGTGAGGTCGGACCTCCGCAGGGGCTGCATCCACGTGCACGACTGGCTCGCGCCCTCCTACCCGCGCCCGGTGCTCTGCACCGCGGACACCACCGCCGGGGAGGTGGCCTCCAAGCTGGAGGGGAGCAAAGCTGGGTCCGTGCTGAGGATCACCTGCAAACCTGCATCTGACCCAAACCAACTTTGCAACAAAGATAGTAACGGGCTTGCTGATGATCCTAAATCAGAGGAGAATGAAAAGAGTTACCCTGACAACAGAGTACCTTCTAATTTATTACTTGATAAAACTGGTAGTAACTCTTCCTCTGAGATTTGTCTGACTGATATTGGTATTGATTTGAGCCAGACTGTGCCGGACGGCTATGGAGGGTACTCCGGTTCCGATGTGGAGAGCAGCACCTGTGAAGACTTCAGCCCAGGTGCGCCCAGAAGCTCAGAGAACCAAGACTCCCTCAGCGAAGGGCTGGTCCTGGTCATCGACTCGTCTGCGGTGAGCTCAAATTGCGACAGCGCCACAGAGGGACCAGACCCTTTTGAGAGTTCCTCAGATGAACTTGATCTCAACTCTTCCCCGTTACGCTCAACCGACAACTCTGCTGCAGACCTGCTCCCCTCGGACGCCCTTGCCGCTTCAAGCCACGTCAGGAGACAAGACGGCGAAGCCGCTGATACCCCAGATACCCCCAAATTAACCACGCTTCTTTCTAAATGCCCAGGCAGCTCTCAGACCCGGCCCTTAACCGGCCAAGCAGCTGTCCAGCCTGACCAGGAGATTTCTGGGGGCGGCAGAGAATGGCCCGAGCCCATCAATCCTAGTCCGACCCCGGCCCTCTTCATCCAGCTGCACGGGGGAGCGGTGCGGCGGCTGGGAGATGATGAGCGACCTCTTCAGATCCTGAACGAGTACCTCACTAACCTGGGGTTTGAAGAAGCATGGAGGGTGCAGGAGGAGAGCATGAACCCAGAAGTTGGCTGCCTGATACGCTTCTACTTTGGTGAGTATTTTGTTGAATGTATTAAAGTCTGACCCGCAGTTTTCACCCAGACATCCTGTTGTTGAGCTGCAAGGACCCTATGCCGTGGCAGACCACTTCAGTGGTGCTCGTCTCGTCTCTGCTCAGTCGTTGTTCATCCATTCTTGTTGTACCGTGAGTGCTGTCGTTGTGTTTGGTCAGTCAGATTGTTAAGTGAGTGTATTCAGTTGTCCTGCCTGAACAATACTGTATTTTCAGGCCTGTAAGTCGCAGTTTTTTTAAACTAATTTTCATGTCCTGCGACTTATGGGGCGAAGCGACATATTTATGGATTTTTTCCCCATATTTTTAGACCAATTTTTGGCTGAGATATGACAGTTTCCATTCATTCTGACGAAAAAAATGGAGCAGTACCACTTTCGGCCGCTAGGGTCCACCGACCGTTCCCAGCTCATGTGTCCGAAAAAAGCCTCCTCTGCTCGGACTCACTCTGTCGCAGCCCGGCCTCTTGAACTCTGGGTAGGTCTGAACTAGTGTTTGTTAGCAAAATAACTCGTGAACCACACAACATATTTTTATGAAACTTACAGAAAGTAATCACTGGATGGATATTTACAACCCATTAGTTGTAGGAGATGTTTGAGATAAAATTCGATTTATTTATATATAATTTATTTTCGCAGCGAGCGCAACCGTTTGGAAGACGTCAAAGCGAAACAATTTAAATCCAGCAGATTTGACCATTACATGAATTTATTAAAGCTGCTATATGTAGTTTTTGGAACACGCTGGAACTTAGAAATTTTTTTAACAGAGGCACGTTTTTGGTCCCTCCCCCTTGCTCTCGGCTGAACTTCAGCTCAGCCTCCATAGCTCCGCCTCCACTGCATGTCCTGTCGCAGCCGCTGCGATTTTCTGTGTTTATATGTTAATAAAACGTTCTAAAATGTAAAAACATGGAGCGCTGGTCCAGCACACCAGAACACTAGGAAATCTGCAGAGCCTCGCGCAGCCACGTTGAACCCGAGTTTAATTCGCTCGTGACAAATTCATTCATTTCCTCATCATTTCAGTCATGGAGTCAGCGGAGGAGGAAGCGATCACTTGACTTTTGGCAAAAAAACAAAAGAAAAGTCCAGATCAGGGATGAAGAAGGGGAATTTAAGTCAAAATGGTAAATGGTAAATGGAGCTTATTTATATAGCGCTTTCCAGCCCCCTGTGAGGAGCCCCAAAGCGCTTTACAATACCAGCCATCCACCCATTCATTCAGACATTCATACACCGGTAGTGGTAGCCTGCCTTGCAAGGCGCCATCCAGACCTACCGGGAGCAACTCGGGGTTAAGTGTCTTGCCCAGGGACACAATGACACATGGTGGGCGGATGCGGGATTCGAACCTCCAACCTTCCGATCAGGGGTCGACTGCCATTACCACTACACCACGGCCGCCCCAAAAGTCAAAGTCAACTTTATTGTCAGAACTGCAATATGTACAGGACATACACAGGATTGAAATTGCGTTTCTCTCAGTCCCTCGGTGCAACAGTAACCATCTAAACACTAAACACTAAAACATTTAATAAACATAAGCATAAAATAGTAAAAGTGTAACACTGTCCTGAGTTTTTTCATAGTAGTATAAAAGTATGAAAATTTACACCAACACTGAAACACCAAACACCCCTAAAACACCAAACACCCAATGAACATAAGCATAAAATGAAATAATAAAAGTGTAATACTGTCCTGAGTTTTTTCATAGTAGTATAAAAAGTATAAAAAGTATATCTATAAAATAAACTGAAGGTTCTAGCATTGACATTTGCAAAGAGTGGCACAGCAGCATATGAGTTAATGTACACAGTATATGTATGAGGTAGTTGATGTTGGTATAGAGGCAAAGTGGCATATGCAGTAAGGCACATTTGGCATCCTTAGATAAGGCTAGTCAGAGAATACTGTATATGTATCAGCAGTAGTGTAGATATAAAAGTAGTGTAAATGTAAACAGTAGTAATAAATGTAAACCGTATTAATAAATGTAAACAGTGAATGTAAACAGTAGTATGACTATAGGCAGTAATGTAATACAAACATTAGTGCAAATATGAGAAGTAGTGCAAACTGAATGAGCACATGACCGAGAGTTTAGTGAATAACCCGTTTGATGACACAGAGTCCAGTGTTAAAATCTTTGTGTTGTGTGGTAATGTGTGAGAAAGTTTTTTGTGTTAAGGCAGTTCAAATGGGAGGGGAGGCAGAGCAGGCAGAGTGTTTAGCATCCTGACTGCCTGATGAACAGAGCTGTCACTCAGTCTGCTGGTTCGAGCCTGGAGACTCCTCAGTCTCCTCCCTGATGGCAGCAGTCTGAAGCAGCTGTGTAGTGGGTGTGTGGGATCACCTGCCATGCAGTGGGCTTTCCGAGTGAGGCGTTTGCTGTGTAACCGCCAAAAATACACTACACGCGTTGCAGCTCCGCCCCGCTCCGGTCCGACCTCCGCAGCAAATACGCACCCATTATAATCAATGAGATAAAGTACACTGGCTCCGCACGGCGGCGGTGAGCTGCGGCGAGCGGACGGCAGTCCGTCAAAATTAGAAATTTTTCTATTTCTGCCGGATGACGGAGCTGTGCCGGAGTCAACTTTTGAAGATTACGTCGCACCAACAGGAAAAGGAACGAGCACAACTTCCGTATTTACAAAATAAAATCACCACGGGCGGACTAATCCTAGCTCTATACGGATTTATTTGTACAAAAATGCTGTCAAACTATCATTTATGACTATTCTATGACTAAACTATTATATTTATGACTATGACTACACCTAATAACGCAATACAAGAAATAAATAAATAAAAAAGTATTTTATTCTGAAATGTAAACATCACTTCCTGTTGCTCAAACCATGTCCTGTCGCTTATTTACGAGAGAAGATCAAGGCAGCCTTTACTGTTGTTCTCCTTCTTCCACCGAATGAATTGTTTTGTTCTGACTTCATTATTTATCACTTGATTTATCGCGCAATCTCGCAATTCCCGCGCATGCGTCTTGGAGCGGCGCATCCATGCGGACCTGAGCTGAGCGGAGGTAGTGGACTTTGGACTCGCTCAGCTGCGACCTGCGGAGCGGAGCGGACACGGACCGCGTGTAGTGTATTTTTGGGGTCAGTCAAAGTCAAAGTCAACTTTATTGTCAGAACTGCAATATGTACAGGACATACACAGGATTGAAATTGCGTTTCTCTCAGTCCCTCGGTGCAACAGTAACCATCTAAACACTAAACACTAAAACATTTAATAAACATAAGCATAAAATAGTAAAAGTGTAACACTGTCCTGAGTTTTTTCATAATAGTATAAAAGTATGAAAATTTACACCAACACTGAAACACCAAACACCCCTAAAACACCAAACACCCAATGAACATAAGCATAAAATGAAATAATAAAAGTGTAATACTGTCCTGAGTTTTTTCATAGTAGTATAAAAAGTATAAAAAGTATATCTATAAAATAAACTGAAGGTTCTAGCATTGACATTTGCAAAGAGTGGCACAGCAGCATATGAGTTAATGTACACAGTATATGTATGAGGTAGTTGATGTTGGTATAGAGGCAAAGTGGCATATGCAGTAAGGCACATAAGGCACATTTGGCACTGTAACGCCACTTGATTGTTGATTTGTGCTGCTGACTATCCATGCTGCTCATCTCATGCTGCTGATTTATTTCATGCTGCTGTGTTCATTAGTACTCATCTTCTCACACAGACTCATGTTCGTGTTGCTGTTGTTCTGCATATTATTTTTGTACTATTGGTGTTTAGTTTAATCTTAGTTTAGCGTATTTCTTCATATCTTAGATCTTATTACTGTTTTTCTTTACAATTTATACTTGTATTGGATGTAACTGAGACCCTGTGTACACAATTATGTTCCATCACATATACCACATATTCATTCAACCTTTATTTAGTCCGGTAAATCTTATTGAGCCTCGAGGGCTCATTTATGAAAGCGACCTGCTACAAACTAAAGAATGATGAACAGCAATGATACAAATACATTAAACAATAAACAAAAGAAAAGTAGCAAAAGTAGCAACAACATTATAAGGTAAATGTACAAAATCAAAAACAGGAACATATCTGCATTGGTTTTTGCCAGGATTCCAACAGATTCTGAAAACCATTTAGAGAGGTCAGGGCCGAGAGCTTCAGATCTTTTTGTAAGATATTCCAGGAAGCAGGAGCAGAGTAGGAGAAGGCCCTTTTTCCAAGTTCAGTCCTCACTGAGGGGACACTGCAGGTATATATATATATATATATATATATATATATGTATATATATATGTATATATATATGTATATATATATATATGTATATATATATGTATATATATATGATATATATATTATATATATTAGGGGTGCACCGATTTCAATTTTCTGGCCGATCACCGATTACCGATTTTTAGAAAGTCTGACCTGCCGATTCCGATTTTGGCCGATACCGATTTTCAGGTGTTAAAAGGTCAAAATGCACCCTAAATTTTCAGGATTTTCCAACCTTTGCTGAGGCAGATAAAATCGGTAGATAAAATCGGCTTCTCATTTAAAGATCGGCCGATCACCGATCTCCCCAAATTAAGGAAATCGGAGCCGATCGATCGGCCGGCCGATTTATCGGTGCATCCCTATATATTAGGGGTGTAACGGTACGCTAAAATCACATTTCGGTTCGGTTCAACTATTTGGTTTATTTTCGGTTCATTTTCGGTACAAACAAAAAAAAGGGACAAAATAAAGACTTACAAAATCCGCTCATTCTCAATCAGTTCATCTGGACAGTTTCTTTTTAGTAGAAACGTTTCACCCTCACTCCAGAGGGCTTCGTCAGTCAGAGTAGTCCAAAGCAAACTGAAGCTACCCCACCAAGTAAACAACTTAAGTGGACCAACCAGTTTGCTGTAGCCAAGATGGTTTCTGGGGGCTTGTCCCTCGTCGACTCCTCCCAGGCAGGCAGACATGTCCAAAGTGGTTCAAGACAAGAAAGTTCATTCTCAATAGTCCAGGTATCAAATCCGCTCATTCTCAATCAGTTCATCTGGACAGTTTCTTTTTAGTAGAAACGTTTCACCCTCACTCCAGAGGGCTTCGTCAGTCAGAGTAGTCCAAAGCAAACTGAAGCTACCCCACCAAGTAAACAACTTAAGTGGACCAACCAGTTTGCTGTAGCCAAGATGGTTTCTGGGGGCTTGTCCCTCGTCGACTCCTCCCAGGCAGGCAGACATGTCCAAAGTGGTTCAAGACACTTACAAAATGTTTATTTTGAAAATATGCCAAAAATACGTTTGTACTGTACAGTATTGTAGTAATAAATAAAAGTGACCCATTTGGATGATATTTTAAATAAACAGCACTCTACAATAAAACTATTTTAACAATAATAAAAATCTTAATAAATACAATAACAGTCAGAACAATAAGCAGCAACAGACTGTTTACAATCTAACTAATCAAGTTTTTGTCCAGTAGCATCAGTGTGGCTGTATTTGTCCTCATTACTGTACTCACAACCTCTTCTTGGTGGGACAGGTGCTGGAAAAGTTCAGAGTTCAGTTCAGTCATCACACACTTCTTAGCTGCAGGTGATCTCTGGTGGATGTCTGTCCCAGACTGGAAATAAAACACAATTAAAAAAAAAAAAGTTAATAAGATTATGATTTTGAATAAAAAAGATTATTTAGATAATTTTGATTTGATGTTTATTCATTCATTTTAAAAGAACAATACAAAACAGTTTCATCAGATACAAGAATACAAGTAGGATAAAATGAAAGGAGCAGAAAGAAGATGAAATCTTATTATATCTGCCCCTTATTTCACAGTTTGTTCAAACAATGATAACCTTCAAACTACATCACAAAATGAATAACTCTACTTAATTTTTCTAACTGTAATACACAAACTACATCACAAAATGAATAACTCTACTTAATTTTTCAACTGTAATACACAAACTACATCACAAAATGAATAACTCTACTTAATTTTTCTAACTGTAATACACAAACTACATCACAAAATGAATAACTACTTAATTTTTCTAACTGTAATACACAAACACACTAAGCTACATCATATAGTTTTTGAGCAATTGACAATAAAGAAACTTTGACCTTGACCTTAAAGGTATTGTGACATGATGTTGGAAATTTGCATATTTGTCACAACATATATATCTTATATCATTCAGCTATGTTCGTTTTTGCAAAATAAATTGTAAATATATTAAAATTTCATTACAAGTTATGGAAATTTTTTCGCTGTGAAACGCCCCTAGAAATCCGAGAATTTCCGCATACGTCATCAGTGACGTGGCAACGGGAAAGGCACTGCTCCAACGCGCATGTAAATATTAATGGCGGAGCATGTCGAATCAGACGAGTGCAGCATTTCTAGTGTTGATCGTCCAAAACTCTCATTAATAAACCCTCCCTGAATAAATAAACACTGTTACCTGATCGCGTAGACATAATTTAAAAATACATTACAAGCAACGTGTGTGTGCTGCCGAATTTCTGTCGGCTAGTTTGTTAGCAGCGAACAAACACAACTTATTGTTAGCACTTGAATGTATTGAAGCAATCGAAATGTTATTATTCATCCAATACAGTTATTAGACACTCGATCAATGGAAAAGTGATTTAGACACGGTTTATTTCATACACAGTAGCTAAGTGAGGATACCTTCTCTTGTGGTTCTTTGTTTTTGGGCTAAGCTAACAGCGAGGTCCGATCGCGTTTGTGATTTATCATATAAAGACAGTAAATCATCCAAAACTCTCATTAATAAACCCTCCCTGAATAAATAAACTTACTGATGTTACCTGATCGCGCAGACATAATTTAAAAATACATTACAAGCAACGTGTGTGTGCTGCCGAATTTCTGTCGGCTAGTTTGTTAGCAGCGAACAAACACAACTTATTGTTAGCACTTGAATGTATTGAAGCAATTGAAGTGTTATTATTCATCCAATACAGTTATTGGACACTCGATCAATGGAAAAGTGATTTAGACACGGTTTATTTCTTACACAGTAGCTAAGTGAGGATACCTTCTCCTGTGGTTCTTTGTTTTTGGGCTAAGCTAACAGCGAGGCCCGATCGCGTTTGAGATTTATCATTTTAAGACGGTAAATCATCCAAAACTCTCATTAATAAACCCTCCATGAATAAAAAAACATACTGATGTTACCTGATCGCGCAGACATAATTTAAAAATACATTACTGTATTGGCAACGTGCGTGTCTTGCCGAATATCCGTCGGATATTTTTTTTTTGCATCGAACATAATCTGCCATGATAAGCAAAACAACATTTACTATAGTATATATATTAGTATTTTTTATCACGTAAAATATATAGTTTATCATCTAAAACACTACACACCTCTGATTATGTTTACACAAAGACTTACTGTACTCGTTTTCTTGTGAGTTTTCCGACTGTCGCTGCTCGGCGTTGTTTAAATGTGGTAGCTGTGGGACTTTCTTCTGTAGACTTTCTTTTAAAAATAGTAGGAATAGCATCCGGTTTTAAAAGTCTTCTCCATCTTACTGGTAATCCTAAAGATTCTTGTATACCAGGTGTTTCCTGAAAACAGTCGGCAGTAAAATGGTTGCTGCAGACATACAATTCTTTAGGACACCATCGGTCCCTCGTTCTCTGTACTTGTCTTGTCCAATCTTGGCGAAGTTTCTCATCTTTTGGGAATTTGTGAATGCTCACTTGTTCACTAGCGATATTAGAACACCCAAATGCGCTACAATGTGATGGCATTTTTCAAGTTACACAAAAAAAGAGGCGATGTTTCAGACAATGAATCTGTATGGCAAGCAGTTACCACACCAAACAAACGGGAAAAAAACTGCCTTCTGCCCGTTGCCACGTCACTGATGACGTATGCGGAAATTCTCCGATTTCTAGGGGTGTATCACAGCGAAAAAATGACCATAACTTGTAATGAAATTTTAATATATTTATAATTTATTTTGCAAAAACGAACATAGCTGAATGATATAAGATATATATGTTGTGACATATATGCAAATTTCCAACATCATGTCACAATAACTTTAACGGTTGGTAATTATAATCATCCAGTCTTGATTACTGCAATGTACTTTTTTTTTGGAATCAGTCACACCTCTATTGCATGTTTACAACTAGCGCTGGGCGATATATGGCCTAAAATCAATATCACAATATATTGAGCAGTTCACCTTGATAACAATAAATGGACGATAACTACAACCCCCCACCCCATACATACCGTACCTGAAATCACAGTTTTGGAAAAATATTTTTGCGATGACAGTCCATATTTCCTGTCAACGGTCTTCATAAGATGTATGAAGCCCTTGCATTTCACTATAGCAATAGGAGCCACATCTTTAGCTATATGGTAGCCGATAAGCCATCTTTTTGACGTTCGCTCATATTGTTGAGAGCCTGCAAATTCTTGAGCTATTGACTGCTGCCTGGTGGTGGAAGAATAACTTTTTTCTGGTCCTCTCTTTGAGCTTTGGGCTTTGGGCTTCTTTAAGTTCTTCCCATTGGACCTGGTGGTTGTCTTGCAAGTGGTGGAAGAGGTTGGATGTATTGCCATGGCTTGTCACAACAGTCTTTTGGCATAGTTTACACTTGGCTTTTTTTGTTGTTCAATATCATCTTTGCTAAACCCAAAATGTTGCCAGACGACTGACGCTTAAAAAAAAAATAAAATTGCTGCTCCTCTTTCTCCTGGACCAGCTCTGCTGCTGCTGCTGCCGCTTTAACATTAGAAATTTCCTCCATTTTCTCAACCGCACCATCTCTTTCACTTCTTGTTACAGACTGGATGGGGTAGAGTCACGTGGCTACAGACTGCACATACTAGCGCAGCCTCTTAAAGGGACATGAGCATAGCTTACCTATACACAGCCAAAAGACACTTTCACTGTTTTTAAAGAGGAACTAACCTCAAAATTAACTTTTTTATCTGATAAACTCCCTACAATGTGTGTAAAATGTTGTAAATGGTAAATGGTAAATGGAGCTTATTTATATAGCTCTTTCCAGCCCCCTGTGAGGAGCCCCAAAGCGCTTTACAATACCAGCCATCCACCTATTCATTCACACATTCATACACCGGTAGTGGTAGCCTGCCTTGCAAGGCGCCATCCAGACCTACCGGGAGCAACTCGGGGTTAAGTGTCTTGCCCAGGGACACAACGACACATGGTGGGCGGACGCGGGATTTGAACCTCCAACCTTCCGATCGGGGGACGACTGCCATTACCACTACACCACGGCCGCCCCGTATATGTACAGCACTATGTCTGTGTTAATTTTCATGTTTTGTGCGTACAGGTAGTCCCCGACTTACGAGCGCTCTTACATACGAGGTCCCGGACTTACGAGCTGGCGAAAGAGAAGTAAATTTGTAAAAAATACAGCACTTTTTTGTGTTTTTAGATGAAAGTGTGTTAGCTAACCGTTTGGAAACACGTTTCCGACCATGTTTATGAACTAATATGAACGTTTTTGATGAAAAACGAGTGTTCGTAGTAGCGCTAGCATAAATGTTCCAACTTACGAGCGAAAATCCGGACTTACGAGAACACGTGCTTCGTGTTCCAACTTACGAATTTTCGTGTTACGAGCAACTCGCAGGAACGGAACTCGCTCGTAAGTTGGGGACTACCTGTATTCGTTCAAATTGGCAATATTTGATCTAAAAACGTGTTTTCATTAATCCTATGGGTTGAACTGTGGTATTGCAGCTTAATTTTCTTATTGGTCCATGACTGTTCACTCTGACGTGTCTTGTACACTCTGTCATCACAGCCTCTGCTGGGTTAGTATAATGGTGTGGTCACACCGAACAGCTTTTCAACCTCCAAAAAGCTCGTCACGCACGCAAGTGGACGCACTTTGTGTCCAGACCAAAAAGCCAGAACGCGAAACTGCTGCGGGGTGTGTGGGAGGAGCTTACCGGTGTACCGAGTCTTCACTGCACTCCGCGAGGCGAGGAGCTTTTTATTTCTGTCTCAGTAGAGCAGACTTGACTGGTCGTGAAGGAATTGTCGCTAACACACAGCTACAATGAGTTTCTCTTCCATAGTCCATGACTCCGCTGGTTTTTTCTGTGTCCCACAAACAATACGTCACATGCGCAATCGTTTCCGCGTCACTGGTTTCCGCGTCACATAGGGACTCTCCCCCTGACCCCCTCTCTTCTCCCCCGACTCTCCCTGATTGGTTGACACACCAACCAATCAGGTAGAGTTGAGCGGCGTTTGAAAGTTTGAACCGCGAAATCTTCAGCATGCTGAATGCGCGGTTTGGTATGGAAGGCCAGCGTTGCCAAATACTCGTGAAAATTACATGTTACATCGACACGTTAATGACGTGTAAACAACGTGTAAACAACGCGTCAAATACGCGTCAAATTCGCCTCGAAAAATGACGCGTAAACGACGTGTAAACAACGTGTTAACAACGCGTCAAAGACGTGTTAATTACGTGTCATTGACGCGTCAAAATTTCACACGCATTTGACACGTTTATCAACGTGTCAACAACGTGTAAAGTACGCGTTGTTTGGTTAAGACGTAAACAACATCTGTTTACAGTATGTCCCTCTTGGGTAACTTCACTTCCTGACGGCTTCATTCGCGTCTCTTCTCATTGGCTGTCAGGTCCAGGGCTAAACCACTTCAGCAAAACAGAGGGGTGATTCCAAGGTCCAGGGCTAAAGCACTTAACAGAGATGTAAACAGACTGAGAAACTACATTTCTGCTTATATTTTACTTTTAAAAAAGCCAGATGTTTCTTTTACTGTTTAATGAAGTTATTAATAAATCTAATAAGTGTTTAATTAACCTGTTTCTGTTTCCTATTTCTGACCAACGGCTTATATGTAAAGTAATATAAGTTTAAAATGTTTTTATACTAATGTGAAAAAATGTAACGTCACATAGTTAGATATGTAAAGTAATAATATACATATACATACATAATAATAATAATAATAATGAATTCAATTTATAACGCACTTTTCATTAATGAAAATCTCAATATTTATATATAAACATATAGTCACATCATAATTTACACCTTATGTTTGCGTGTAAATACAATGGCGCCGTCCGTGTATTTTCTCACTTTACTTGTAGTTTAAAAATTATAAAAACTAAAGAGCCTACAGTATTTTTACAGTCATTTTACAGTTAAAATAAATGTATCCAAAAAAAAAACTAGTGTCACAAATAATCGCCTCCTATTTCTGACCAACGGCTTATATGTAAAGTAATAAAGATAATTCTTTTCTTTGTCAAAGACTCTTCAAAATGTTTTTATTCAACAGTTAAAAAATGTAACGTCACATAGTTATATATGCAAAGTAATAATAACATATACATATATAAATATATATATATATATATATATATATATTTATAAACATATAGTCAAACTGTAAAACACTTAAACATATAATAATAGACATAAGCCTAAAATAGTAAAACTGTAACACTGTCCTGAGTTTTTGCATAGTGGTATAAGAGTATGAAGATTTACACCAACTCTAAAACTAAAAACTAAAACACTAAACATTTAATGAACATAATACTGTCTTGAGTTTTTGCATACTAGTATAAAAAAGTATAACTATAAAATAGACTAAAGGTTCTAGCATTGACATTTGCAAAGTGGCAAAGCAGCATATGAGTTAATGTACACAGTATGAGGTAGTAGTTGATGTTGTTATAGAGGCAAAAGTGGCATATGCAGTAAGGCACATTGGGCATCCTTAAATAAGGCTGGTCAGAGAATACTGTATATGTATCAGCAGTGGTGTAGTTATAAAAGTAGTGTAAATATAAACAGTAGTAATAAATGTAAGCAGTAGTAATAAATGTAAACAGTATTAATAAATGTAAACATTGAATGTAAACAGACTATAGGCAGTGATGTAATACAAACATTAGTGCAAATATGAGAAGTAGTGCAAACATCATAATTTACACCTTACGTTTGCGTGTAAATACAATGGCCCCGTCCGTGTATTTTCTCACTTTACTTTTAGTTTAAAAATTATAAAAACTAAAGAGCCTACAGTATTTTTACAGTCATTTTACAGTTAAAATGAATGTATACCAAAAAAAAAAAAAAACTAGTGTCTCATAATCGCCGATCCTTTTAACACTCCCAGCACAT